>CM019706.1:37744824-37991329 GCA_009760885.1 Achatina immaculata
CATCAGCTAGACTCTCCAACAATACGATAAGATGTAAACTGATGATTTTCACAAAACATATGTTCAAGGCGGGCAGGCCAAGTATTAAAATGCATTCAGTCGCCATTGCCTCTGTGTTTCTCTCTGCTCTCGTGTGTAAAAACTTTTCCTATATACCAGGTCTTCACATTTGTCACGTGGCGAGACGCGGGTAGGCAGACTTGCTCTATATCAGAGCACGCGGCTCATCCACACAGGAGTGGATTTTAGTATGAGATATGTCTCGTTTTTTAATGGTTTCTTGAGCAGAAGTGTTTTGGCATTGGTGTCCATGCCCTCTTGGATATGTCGTTAAGATGTTGGCGAAAACGATCTCGTAAACATATACCGGTCTCACCTATATACTTCATATCAGAACGCTTGTACATTATGGCATAAATGACATTGCGTGAAGCGCGGGTGAAGTCCGCAGAAACTGACAACGTGGACTTCTGGAAGGAAACCTGACAAGTCTCAACAACAAACAGGCAAGTATTGCACCTTCGACGACCGCAACGTTTGGTACCATAAAGTGTCATGAGGATACTTCTAGCTAGTAGGTCCCTGAGGTTCTTGTCTTATCTGTAGGCCACCAATAGTTGTTCCCCAAAGAGTTCAGGTGTATCTGGCTCGTCTGGAGACGATGAAACAAGAAAAAGCTCTCGAGTTCCGTGCGTGGGGAGACATGCTTTCGCTCCCTTCCCGGACGGCGAGAGTTAAGGTGTTTCGATGCAGAAGCGAGTGGTTTGTCCGTCGAGGGTAGCATGTAAACAGCTAGCCAGCCAGGTTCGTGCTAACTGTGTAATACATTTTTGTCGACCGATGGTCTCGAAATTGGCCTATCTCTCGCAAAGAGTATCGGGTCTGCAGTATGTAACGTGTGTCGTTTGTGGGTGGCCAGGCTTCCTTCTCGCTCGTTAGAGCAGAGAGAGCCGGCCCCGCCTGTTATAGAAAATGAAACGCCGCAGGGTCAAAAGGGATCCGCTCTGAGCAGAGCGCTGTCTCCCTTGCCACGCGTCGGTCTGTCGGCAGATATCCGACAAAAGTTCGGTGAAGAAAGCTATCTGGTTGATCCTGCCAGTAGTCATATGCTTGTCTCGCTGTTGGCGAGATTCTTCAGCTGCCGTGCGTGGAGCGGTGCTCCTCCCGGCCAATGAAGAAAGGTGCAAATGGGGTTGCCGTGCAGCATCACTGCGGAGGGGGTGGTGGAAAGGATAGAGCGAAGCAAACAGTCAAATCATGGCACCTCTGGTCTGGAGGTCGGCCACGTCCTGGGTGCAGTCATGTCGGATGAAATGCATGAACCGGCTTGTCCCAGAGGTTAAGACACTGCTGGCGAGACTCTTCGAATGCCGCACGTGGAGTGAAGCTCCTCCTGGTCAAGGAAGAAAATGCGGAAAAGAAATAAAGGTTGCTGTGCGGCGCCGATGTGAAAAGGTGGTGGAAAGGATAAAGTGAAATTTAATCGATATGTCCAGTAGTATCGCTACGAGAGCTACACATACCACAGTGCCTCTGCCCTAGAGGCCGGCCACGTCCGAAATACACCCACACTAGTGAAATATGCCTAAACCGGCACACACCAGGGGTGGAAATTGATGACTAGACATGTCATGCCACCTCCGCTCTAGAGGTCGGTAAACGCCTGATAAACACCCATACTGGTGAATTTTGCCTAAACCGGCTCATACCAGGGGTGAATCTTGAAGGCTACGCATGGCACAGTACCTCTGCTCTAGAGGTCATTCACGTCCCAAACACGCCCATACTGGGATAATATGCCTAAACCGGCTCAACCCAGGGGTGGAAGTCACTAGTGGCGAGGATTCGTCCTCCTGGACAAAAGCTTCATCCTGGTCACAAATAGGAAGGGTAGCGGCCACGACCGCAAAATGCTGAAGTCGGAGACACTGGACCAGGGCAGTCTAGACAGGCAACCACCTCTCACCCGGCGGGGATGATTGCGTATCCTAATCACGCTGAAGTTTTCCGGTGAGAAAGTCCAACTCTGGACTGGATGGGCAACCACCTCTCACCCGGCGGTGATACACGGGTATCTCAAAACACGTCGAGGTTTTCCTGTGAGAAGGTCAACTCTGGCCTGGGTGGGCTACCGCCTCTCACCCAGCGGGGATGCACTGATATCCTAAACACGTCGAGGTCTTCCGGTGAGAAAGTCCAACTCTAGACTAAACTGGTGCAACGAAAACCACGGTGTCACGCAATCCCGCTTCTGAGACCCACCAAGAATACAGGCTAGAGCCCTGCGATACTCTGAACCCACTGTGGGGACCACACAGGAGACCAGAGGACCACAGGCGTAAATTCAGTAGGATCACAGTGCGGTTTTGGTGGTAGAAGCGAACGAAGAAGAAGAAGAACACTTTAATTTTTTCAGTATGAATATTAACACTTTAATTTTTCTGTATGAATATTAACACTTTAATTTTTCTGTATGAATATTAACACTTTAATTTTTCTGTATGAATATTAACACTTTAATTTTTCTGTATGAATATTAACACTTTAATTTTTCTGTATGAATAATAACATGCTTGGAATGTGCATCTTGTCTGTGTGCCAGGCGACCTCAGAACCCGAGACTGTGGTCTACAAGAAAACATCCGACTACGACGTTTTGTCTGAAGATGAGGTCATTGTTCATCCCAAAGATCAGGAGGACGAAGAAGAAGAGGATCAGTACCAGACAATTGACTAGACGTTCTCTACTGGGTTATGCTGATTTACATATGATATTGCTGACTCTTTTATATGGTATCAAATTTCTAGTTAAGTAACATAATCTTCAGATTTAAAAGTGAAAAAAAAACAAAAACAGATTCAGTAATAATGGAACAAAAAAAGTCGTCCAAACAATGAAACAGCATCCAACAACTTTCGGTCTAGAAAGAGAATTTGACTAAAGAAGTACATTTTACAGATTCAAAAGTGTATTTAATTGAAATGACTTGGATTAAAATAAAGATTTGACTGCTACACTTGGTACAGCGATTATAATTTAAATTGTCTTGATCATTACCAGTTTTATACAGTTAACGAAAGAAAAAGAAACTTATTAGAATGAATACATGCTCTGTCTCAGCATCTCTTTTATCTGTCAGTCTAATGTGACAAAACTTTACGCTTTTTCTCATAGTCCAAATGTATGTGTAAAGTTCACAGTAACGGAACAAACAGTTGTTGGTAATAAAGTACATCAGCATATCTTGAATTATCAGTGATGAAACATGTAGGATGCAGCGAAAGACTAAGAAAGAACTATATGATGGCAGTGAACACATAACTCAGTCTAGGCAACAATGCTCTTTTATGAACAGAAATTTAATTACAAACACATGAAATCTTTCCCCACATAGCATTTTTTTACTTCCTATTGGACGATTGTTTGATTATTGGATGTAACTGACTTGTTTTTATTTATGTGGCTATTGAGAGCAACTTATTTTCTTTATTTTCTGCGGCCATACAACTGCTTGATGATTCTTGATCGACTGTTTCTTTCTCAGCTCAACATTTTGTTTCTACAGTTTTAAAGACATTTTTCAGAAATTACATTTGCATATTTTATTCATTTTTACAGTGCTGGTATAATAAAGTTGTGACTGTTACTATAAGAGAAACTAGAATGTTTGTGTAGCTGTCAGACACTATGGTGACTGTTGCTATAAGAGAAACTAGGATGCTTGTGTAGCTGTCAGAACCTATGGTGACTGTTGCTACAAGAGAAACTAGGATATTTGTTTAGCTGTCAAACCGTATGGTGACTGTTGCTATAAGAGAAATTAGGATATTTGTGTAGCTGTCAGACTCTATTGTGAATGTGGTTACAAGAGAAACTAGGATGCTTGTGTAGCTGTCAGATACTATGGTGACTGTGATTACAAGAGAAACTAGGATGCTTGTGTAGCTGTCAGACCCTATGGTGATTGTGATTACAAGAGAAACTAGGATGCTTGTGTAGCTGTCAGACCCTATGGTGACTGTGATTACAAGAGAAACTAGGATGCTTGTGTAGCTGTCAGACCCTATGGTGACTGTGGCTATAAGAGAAACTAAGATGCTTATGTAGCTGTCAGACCCTATGGTTACTGTTGCTATAAGAGAAACTAGGATGCTTTTGTAGCTGTCAGATCCTATGGTGACTGTTGCTATAAGAGAAACTAGGATGCTTTTGTAGCTGTCAGATCCCATGGTTACTGTTGCTATAAGAGAAACTAGGATGCTTTTATAGCTGTCAGATCCTATGGTGGCTGTTGCTATAAGAGAAACTATGATGCTTGTGTAGCTGTCAGACCCTATGGTGGAAGCCAGTGAGTGAGTAAACTGATCAGTTTAAAACTTCAATGGCTGCCTTTTTCCTGGAACATCGTAGACCGTTTCTGATTTGTGTTAACGGTTGATGGTATCTGGCTACTATCTGGTGAACAAAAAGTGTATCTGTAGAAAGCATGTCGATCACTTGCTACAATATTAACATTCAGTTCAACATCTGGCTCTTTATTTCTGAGCGGGTTTTTGTCACGTGATCACGGACGCTGGACCGTGTACTCATTCACCCCAGCCTTGTTGGACAGAAGATGGTATCAGTCACTACAAAGTAATACAAAGTAGAAACTTCGATGCTACGCTATGACTTTCTCTGCACAGCTCCTGCCCCAAAACAAATAAAAACACAGCAGAACTTTTCAAATAGAAGGCTGACTAAATTCAGATTTTATTTTTCTGTTAAATTCCATCCATGTAATGTTTTGTATTTCTCACTGTCTACTGTGCTAAAGTGATATTATTAACTTGACATATTCCAATGTCAAGTTTACATAGACTGCGCTGGTCTCGTGTCACATATGAGTAACTTTACATGCTTCCCTGCTTGGGCTCTTCCACTGTGGCTGGTCAGGCTCTGGGGTTATCAGTGGCTTATGAGGATTCTCATTTGAACTGGTTGGTTCCCGTTGGTTTGACTGGCATGTTATGTCTTTATGAGTCTTGGTCTGTGACCACCTCTCTAGAGAATTACTTTTGTTAGGAAGAGCTGGCCACTAGAGGAATGTCTGTCACACTCAGGTCTTATTTTAATGCATTTTCTTCTTCTTCTTCTACTTCTTCTTCTTCTTATTGAGCTTTCCAAGCCATTAAGATCCATTGTTGCAAATAAAGTTCATCCTCTCTATTCCAAATCTTCTCTCTTTAGTTGTTGGCACCAGTTTCTTTACATCTTCTTCTGTGTAGTCTTTCCATCTGTCTTGGTCTACCCCTTTTCTGTGTTTCCCTCATTTTTGTGCATACATAATTTTCGTTTGTCTGTTCTCTTCCATTCTTTCTACATGGCCAAACCAGCATGTTTCAAGACATGTATAATTTTCTCTCTCTCTCTCTGAACCTTAAGTGCCCAGGGCACATGAGGCTTCCGCAAGGGTTTTCCACACATGCCTGTCCTTCGCCTTTTTTTCTGCTCTTGCCCAGGTGAGCCCTCTATTGCTCAACATCCTTTCTGTTGTTCTTCTCCATGTCTCTTTTGGTCTACCCTTACTTCTGTTCCCTTGTGGTGTCCATCTTAGTGCTATTTTTGGTAGTGAGTTGTCAGTCATTCGGAGCACATGTCCCAACCATCGCCAGCGTCTTTCCTCAATAATTGTTGTCAGTGGTTTCATCTGCATTTCTGCTAATAAGATTTTATTTCTTATGGTGTTTGGCCAAAATATTTTTCTAATTCTTCGTAAACATTTAGTCTGGAAAGAATTCAACTTGTTTTCTATGGTTTTGGTGATTTTCCAGCATTCACTTCCATAGAGTAGTACACTTAGAACATTACTCTTAAATATCCTGATTTTCATATTTATGCTTAGTTTTTTTTTATTTCCATATAGTCTGCAGCATTGCAAAAGCCTGGTTTGCTCTAGTAAGTCTGCTGTTGATGTCCTCTGTGCTGTCTCCATTTTCTACTACTCTGCTGCCAAGGTATACAAATTCGTTGACCTCCTCCACTACTCTGTTATCTACTCTGAGTACATTTCTGTTGTTCACATTTTGCTTCATTAACTTTGTCTTTCCTACACTGATCTTTAGTCCTATGTTGTTTGCATTCTGAGTTAGCTTGTTTATTTTATCTTGCATATCTTTGTGACTGCTTGATAATAGACAAATGTCGTCCGCAAAGTCAAGGTCCTCCAGCACTGTGTCAAGGGTCCATTGTAATCCTCTGCGTTTGTCTGATGTTGCCTCCTTCATTAACCAGTCTACTGCCAAGATAAATAATGTTGGTGATAGTACACATCCCTGTTTCACTCCTGTTTATACCCTAAAGCTGCTGGAGGTATGTTCTCCACAGATAACTTTGCACTGATAACCCTCGTATAGGGCTTTGATTACATTAACTATTTTATGGGGGAGGTCATGCCATCTTAGGATTTTCCACAGTGCATCTCTGTTGACACTGTCAAAAGCTTTCTCAAAATCTATGAATAATGCATATGTTGTGCTATGCCACAATAATACAATTATGTATAATTCTGTTGGATTTAAATAAGCTGTTCTGTTCTGCATTCTTTCTAGACTTTATACTCCACTTTGGCGTCCTTTATGGGTCCAAGATTGTTCTTAGGACCTTGTTCTCAAAGATCTGAAATTTTTTTCATCTTTCTTTATCTACTCCATGTTTCTTATCCATACGTGACAGTTGGTCTTATTATATTTTTGTAGAATGTTATTTTGGTGTTTTGGGGCAGGATTTTAGATTTCAAAAGGTGTTGCAAGGCAAAATATATTTTATTCGCTATCTGCACTCTGCTTTTAATTTTCTCACTTATTGTGTTGCTTCTGTTGAAAGTTGTGCTTAGATATTTGTATGTTTCTGCTTTCCAAATAATCATATCACCAACATTTATATAATCTGGACAATTCTGTCTCTAGGCTCTTGATATCTTCGTCTTATCTTGGTTAATGATCAAGCCAACTTTTAGTGTCACATATCTCAGGTGTATGCAAGTATTGATGACTTCTTGCATAGTTTCCCAAACTAGGTCGATGTCATCAGCGTATCAAAGTATTTATCTTGTTCTTCTGTACTGCTTTCTTATTTCACTTTTATTATTACCTTTTCTAGTACTAGGCTGAACAGTAATGGTGATAATATATTACCTTGTTTTTAACCTCTTCTTATATAGAAGGGTTCTGACTTTTATATAAAACTATATTTTGTGCATCCTCCATGCAATTTCTTACAATTATGAATTATTAAAGAATAGTACCTGAGAATATACACTGTGCATAAAGCATAAATTAATCTTTGCCCGCTTCATTTCTCTTAAACTGTATGTTTAAATGTTGAACTAAAGTGTTCAAATAAGATGTATAATTTTGCTTCTGTTCATTTTTCTTAATTTTTCAGAATGTTGTTTCTCTTGGGCTTGGTTTTAACATATCATCAAATTATACTGAAATGTTTTGTGCAGTTTTATACACGGAAAGCAGTTAAAGAAGAAAATAGCAGCGATAACTTGATAATGTACTATATATATATATATATATATATATATATGACAGATATAATGGCACAAATACCCTCATAAAGCACTAATAAGAACAATGTAACAGATCCAAGAACACAAATACCTTGATAAGTGCAATAATAATATGGAACAATCTAACAATTCACAATTTTTTTGTTAGGCACAGAAAATCCAAGGAACATAATTTTCAGCCAAACTCAGAGAGTTTACAGTGTTATATGTATTTCCTTCATATCTGAAGCTGAAGATGACACATTCACAATAACAATCTTTTAAATCACAACACACAGAGTGCATGACTGATACCTAAATAATATTTTGAGAAAAGTATTTGCTTATATGTCAAATCAACTTTTGCTCTGATTGGACGTTTAGTCTTATTTGATGTATGAACTTATTTTATCCAGCTGAGCCTGATATGTAATATTTACATTTTTCCACCTTTGTACTAAAGTACAGGGTGCTCGGAAAGCCGGTGTGCACTAACCCAGTATCGGTTCAGTTATCGTAGTGGTATCTTAGCTGCGATATCTAGCCACATTTACATGCCGTGACTGGAGTTGCCGTTTACGCGCGCAGATTAAAAAATGTTACGTATTATAAGCTAATCAGACACGTACCTTGTAACAAATGTTGAAAATGATGTAAAACCTCTTTTGTGGTTTTAGATTTATTTTATTTTAATCGTATAGTGATTACTTCTCTATTGTGGAGGGTATGCGGGATGGATATGTGTATACTGATGTATCTCTAACTCCTATAAGATATATATATATATATATATATATATATATATATATATTTATAGCTCACACCCCATTCCTCCAATCCACTGTGCATACCTATGAATTGGGAGCTCGGCTATTCTTGCCTGCAGTGTCAGAGGTTTTCACTTCCTACTACCCGCCACAACGATTTCTCCACCCCAGGAATCTTTCCTTCTGTGGGCCGTTCCTCTTGCCTGTGACCACCGCCGTGATGATTTCTCAGTGTCTAATTACACCAATGATCTTACAATACATTCCTGTCAGACAATTTGTCATACATTCCTGCCACCAATTAAATGATAAGTCCAGCCAGTGCTTATAACACTCTCACATGAACTTTTTATTATCCACAAGCAATAAGTAGTTAATACAAGGCAGCTTTTCACAACAGCTCTACTGCCTGTGCTACATATATAATTTTAAAACATACATTTGTGTGCCCCCTTCTTTTTTGCATATCAAAATTTCTCATAGCAATCTTCAACATTGAAACATATATATATATATATATATATATATATATATATATATATATATATATTATCAGATAAATGACGCTACCGTTTAAGTCGATAATCAGCAGTCTACATAGTCCAAAATGCCATATACTACTTACATATCATCAATATCATATTCTAGTGACATTACATCAATGTTATGTACGCTGTTTCCTTTCACACGAATACTACATAGAGTTTACTATACATACTACTTAAGACAGTGGACTCCGGATATTAGGGAACGTCACTTGACATATTACAATCACAGACATTCATGACTTAACACGAACTGAGCAACGCTCTGAGATCATAGCTCACGACACATTATACTCACGCCCCTTGTAATAATGGAAAATACACAGTTTGCCCAAAATCGTTAAAAACCTTTAGCTCCCTCAGGAAACACATGGATGCTCGTCATATCCAGACAAAACGAGAACTCTCGCGCAACTCTCCGCGCGTCTCTGTCTCAGATTCCTGGATCACGTGATTCTACCATAATTAGCAAACTCGTGAAAGTGTGAGAATTTGTGAACTGTGTCTGGTCGTCGCCATTTCGGCCGCATCCCATCGACAAAGAGCTCAGTTCTGTTCACAGTCATGTCCTTGCACGTCTATGGAAGATTGAGCAACCTTAATTTTATTCACAAAGTTCTTAGTTCTGCTGGTGAAATGTTTCATGTGTAGGTAGTTATTTCAGTTTTTAATTCATTCTGCGTGCATGAACGATTTGGATAAACTTCATACTTAACTGCTTCCCTAAGATAAAAGTCTGGTGGATTTAGTTCCGGTGAGCGAGGAGGTCATAGGTTTTTAGAGATGACACGATGTCCGAAAATCTCGTATTTCAAGAAAGTTTTAGTTACATGCGCAGTAGCGCCATCTTGCAGAAACCATGAGTAAGTGATTTCGTCTTCCTCAAGCGTGCCATTGAAATCGTGGAGTATTGAACAATAACGTTAACTGATGATTGTCTCAAGAATATAGGGCCAACAATGCGCCGTCTAGATATCGCAATCCATACTCCAACTTTCTGGTCATGCAAGGATGTGTCATACACAGCATGAGGATTCTCTGACGACCACAATCTTGTATTTTGTGTGTTAACCTAACCTGAGAATGAAACCAGGCCTCATCTGTAAAGAAAAAGTGACATCAAGAATATCAGCAGTTTTAGTTTGAATGAAAGATGTAAACCATTCACAGTAACGGGGTTTTACATGATCCGCCGGTGGCAATTGTTGGACCACAGTTACTTTGTATGAGAAGAGTTTCAGATTTTCTCTGATCGCTTTATGCGCTGTTGCAAGCCCGATACCTTCATGTTGTGCCAACTTACGCAAAGTCTTTGATGAACTCCGAAGTATAGAGTCAGAAAATTTCGATAACTTCTCCTCGTTAAGTTTAGATGGTCTCCCACTACAGCGTGCATCAGACTCTGAGTCTGTTCATGAAATTTATCAGTAAGTTTATAAACTGCACTGCGATGAGATACGAGTGTTCCTGGGAATTTTTCAACATACCTTTCCCCTGCACTAAGTCAGTATATGTAATGTCTTCTTGAAATACATGCTCATGAAGAAAACTACGCTCCTCTATTGAAAGAATCACAGTGAATAAATTGATTTAATCAATTCACCCGTCGTGTGTTTCAATAACTGCTTTGCTGCTTTACAACCGAATACACAACAACAGACTGAATACAAAAAGACAGACTGAATACACAAAGACAGACTGAATACACAAAGACAAATTGAATACACAAAGACAGACTGAATACACAAAGACAGACTGAATACACAAAGACAGACCGAATACACAAAGACAGACTGAATACATAAAGACACTGAATACACAAAGACAGACCGAATACACAAAGACAGACTGAATACATAAAGACACTGAATACACAAAGACAGACTGAATACACAAAGACAGACCGAATACACAAAGACAGACTGAATACATAAAGACACTGAATACACAAAGACAGACTGAATACATAAAGACACTGAATACACAAAGACAGACTGAATACACAAAGACAGACCGAATACACAAAGACAGACTGAATACATAAAGACACTGAATACACAAAGACAGACTGAATACACAAAGACAGACCGAATACACAAAGGCAGACTGAATACATAAAGACACTGAATACACAAAGACAGACTGAATACATAAAGACACGGAATACACAAAGACAGACTGAATACATAAAGACACTGAATACACAAAGGCAGACTGAATACAGTGAATGTTAGGCAGAACCAGGCTTCAATACACTAACGTACACAGGTAGATGTGGCTAGATACCGCAACCACTAAGATGTCACTACGATACCGGATACGATACTTGGCTAGTGCACACCAATTTTTCCACCAGTGTATAATCAGAGTTGTATGGTGCACCGACAGTTGAATAGTTTATGAAAACGCTTGTTTTATTTTCTTTGCATAAATTTCCTTTGTAGGTCCTTCTCCTTGTGCTTGAAACATGTTGTGTATTCTTCTGTTATGTTTTTGCTTCTCCCCGAGGCTTCTCTGAACCCCAGTCCCCCCCCCCCCCCCCCATTTACTCATAGAAATGATTTATTTTCCCTCTCAACAACATCAGTTACCGTCTGATGCCTTTATTGTGATATAAATATTTGTGTAGATATTTTTACTTGTTGCTTCATGTTGGCACAGAATAGGTTTCGAAATTTGGGACATTCTGGATTTGGAATTATTATTGAATAACTGATACACTACATATTACCTGCAGACTGTGCCATGTCGACAGTGATCAAGATATGATGTGACCAACAACAGAAGAAGAAGAAGTAGATTACCTTTTGTAACATTCGTCTAGCTCTCATACGTTTATTGGAATACATATAATAGGACAAATGTAATGCCTCTATCATTAGATATGTCAATACAAAACAAAGACATATAGCACAATCACCACAAGAATTTCCATTTCATATTATGGGGCACATAGTCAGTAATTTGCATGTCATTTGTAAAACTTTGTCTCCGTAACAGCTTTCCTGTAGACCTCTCAGTTTTAAGCAAAATGCCCTGCTGCTGATGCATCCATTCATGTATTATCAACAATGTTTTGTAACCATCTTTGCCTTTGTCTTCCTCTCTTTCTTTTTTCACTAATATGTACCCTTCCAAGATTTTCTTCTCTAAATTCTCATGACGTTTAATGTGTCCAAAATGTTTAAGTTTTCTCTGCTTAATCCTCTCTACCAGCCGACCTTCTTCAATATTAAGTTAATGTAGTATGTATATATTTGTTAGTTTTATATCCATGATATTTGAGGTACTCTTCTATGGCCCCTATATTCAAAAACATATTTGTGTTTCTCGGCTGTTTTGTTAAGTGTCCAGGTCTCACAGGCATATGTTACGATAGGGAAGATGTATGTCCTTAACAATCTTATTTTTGTAGTTCTGTCTGTTCCTCTCTAGAGCTTCTGTAGTTGTTTTATTTTTATTTCATCTACCTTCTTTGTTGGGGCATATAACTAGAGTCAGTTCTAAACTTTATTTGGTATTTAGTCGTTAGGATTCAGTACTTGTTTTATTTTATTGTAAGTACACTTATTTTATTGTAAGTACACTTATGTTGTTGTAAGTACACTTATTTTATTGTAAGTACACATATTTTATTGTAAGTACACTTATTTTATTGTAAGTACACATATTTTATTGTAAGTACACTTATTTTATTGTAAGTACACATATTTTATTGTAAGTACACTTATTTTATTGTAAGTACACATATTTTATTGTAAGTACACTTATTTTATTGTAAGTACACATATTTTATTGTAAGTACACTTATTCATTTCAGATT
Source organism: Achatina immaculata (assembly GCA_009760885.1). Lineage (NCBI taxonomy): Eukaryota > Metazoa > Mollusca > Gastropoda > Stylommatophora > Achatinidae > Lissachatina > Lissachatina immaculata. Next base: position 37,757,498 of record CM019706.1, read on the forward strand.
ACCCATAGATTGTCACCAAATCTACAAACTATGTTAAATTAGTGTACGGCGCACTGCTTCGTCATGTGTTACATTTATTTATACTGTTTTGTTTTGTGTCGTTTATATGAATTCACAGAATGTAGAATATCTATTTTCAGTTCATTTTCACGGCTTTTGTCTGCTTATTTTTTGCACAAAATCTTAAATATCTACTGGATGTTTGCCATCTAATAAATATTTTAGTATAAGGATGCATTTGTTTCCGTTTTATACATGTGGTGTTGTTAATAGAACAAAGCAGACCACCAACAAACTTATCACATCAACAGTTATATAATTAATACAAAATAATTTCTTCCCCCACAATTTGATTTCCTCTTCGAACTAACGCAAGGCCTCTCCGAACTCGCATATAATCTCACATATAGTTTTTCGGTGTTAGTGGTGTTAATGCGACATTGACAGACCAGTTTAAAACTACACGACAAAATAATCATTTTCATTTAACACAACCGATGTACCAGGGCTAAATACTCATTATGAAAATTGTCATACAATTCACTGACATAAAATTAATCACATAAACAATGCTATCCATTTTGTTTGGTCAGTTATCCATTTACGAGTATAATGTAATAATAAAGCCATACTTAATGTAATACGAGGCACAGTTTGCCCATTCCTTCTTTACTCACAAAACAGGGTTTGTCAACCTAGATCCCGTGATGGATCTGCAGGGGTTTACATTATCTCCCTCATATCTTCTCATAACTCTCCAAACATCCTCTTTTTATATATCTCCTATCTTCTCATAACCCCCAAAATCCTCTTTATATACCTCCTATCTTCTCATAACCCCCGAAAATCCACTTTATAGTAGTAAACATTTACATTATTAGGTAGACATACAGTAGTAAACACTTATTTGTTAGAAGCACAGTAGTAAACACTTACATTATTTGGTAGAAGCACAGTAGTAAACATTTACATTATTTGGTAGAAGCACAGTAGTAAACACTTACATTATTTTGTAGAAGCACAGTAGTCAACATTTACATTATTTGGTAGAAGCACAGTAGACACATTTGTATTATCTCAAAAATAATCTACACAGCCACATTACTGGACACTCCACAACCGACACACAATAATTAGTGTATAAGTATACAATTATACACGAAGCACTGCAGTAAAGCTGTGATACCTGAATGTAATAAACTAGGAAAAAAGTAGGAGCAGCTTTATTACTTAACTTTTCTCTCTCCCCTTCACGGTTTCCCCACCCACCACCCCCCAGTTACAACCCACCGACCACACATCACAGGTCTCCATTTAAACAGTCTCCACTTTCTAATAAACGCCACCTCATCTTACAATTTACACCTAAATACTCTATTTAATTAATTATTTTTGTTAATAGCATTCATGTGAATTTATACTTTACCTCTTCTCTTTATTTCTTCGTCCTTTATATTTTTTGTATGATTAAGGCTCACCCCGAAACGTCACAACTTTGTAATCGTTCAGTAATAAAGCTGTTTCTACTTTTTTCCTCGTTTATTCATTCCACAACAGACAATCAAGGAAATCAACAAACATGGCAGTCGCTTCCTTTTCAGAAACACTATACACAGCATCAGACATAAAACTCTCATACAGGACAAACTGTACGGAGGAATCGCCCTTCAAGACATAGAAACAAAGATCCAAGCATTCAGAGACATACAAACAAAGATCCAAACACTCAGAGACATACAAACAAAGATCCAAGCACTCAGAGACATACAATCAAAGATCCGAGCACTCAGAGACATACAAACAAAGATCCAAGCACTCAGAAACATACAAACAAAGATCCAATCACTCAGAGACATACAAACAAAGATCCAATCACTCAGAGACATACAAACAAAGATCCAATCACTCAGAGACATACAAACAAAGATCCAATCACTCAGAGACATACAAACAAAGATCCAATCACTCAGAGACATACAATCAAAGATCCAAGCATTCAGAGACATACAAACAAAGATCCAAGCACTCAGAGACATACAAACAAAGATCCAAACACTCAGAGACATACAAACAAAGATCCAATCACTCAGAGACATACAAACAAAGATCCAATCACTCAAAGACATATAAACAAAGATCCAAGCATTCAGAGACATACAAACAAAGATCCAAGTACTCAGAGACATACAAACAAAGATCTAAGTACTTAGAGACATACAAACAAAGATCCGAACACTCAGAATCAGTCACATGGGTCGTAGCATCAAAGAACACACGCGCTAGCTCACTACCACGTGGTACTCAGACTATCACATCTGCTTCAGACTATCATACCTGCTCCATACTATCATACATGCTCTAAACTATCATACCTGCTACAGACTATCATACCTGCTCTAAACTATCATACCTGTTCCATACTATCATACCTGCTCTAAACTATCATACCTGCTCCAGACTATCATACCTGCTCTAAACTATCATACCTGCTCCATACTATCATACCTGCTCTAAACTATCATACCTGCTCCAGACTATCATGCCTGCTCTAAACTATCATACCTGCTCCAGACTATCATACCTGCTCCAGACTATCATACATGCTCCATACTATCATACCTGCTCCCACCAAACAACTCACAACCACACCACTCTGGTACAGTGCCACTCTTCTACAAAACCTGCAGTCAAGCCATCCAGGGAAAGGAAACCATCATACACTATAAAACAAACTGCATCTACAAACATTTGATCAGAAACAAGGCACCGTCGCTACATCTCAGAATCAAAAGAGGTCGGAGATACGTCTTTTGCGACTTTATAGGAATTTTAACAAACCTCCATCTTAGAAATATCACACCGAAAGCCAGAGAAATTACATTTAGACTTATTTACAACATGACACCCACACACAGAGAGAAGCAAACAGATACAAACAGACAGCACCATGTCTACTATGCAGGAATAACATACAAGAAACAGAAGAGCACATATTTTACGAAAGCACCAAAATCACACCCACTATAGCAACACTACGGAACAGAAACACACACACCACAAAGGGTAGACATATACAAAGCTATAATGCTAAATATTATTCCTGTAACTCAGCCAGACATATACGCACCAAGTTACTGGTACTTGGTGAGAACGTGCAGAGACAGAGCTAGATTTAAGTTCTGCACGTTTAATCCTAGAATTTTCTCAGATCTCTTTCCACAAAGGGAATCTAAGACGTTGACGTGATGCAATCCTTCAAGAAGGCTTTGATTATCGTTATCCTCTTTCCTTTCTCCCAGGAAGAATGGAATGTTTTCAAACACGTTTACCTGCTGCATGTGTACTAGTCTCTCACTAATGTTAAGTTTTGTCAGTAGCGAGCGTACAACAGACAGACAGACAGACAGAACGAACGAATGAACATACTTTATTTTCAAAGTGTTAAGAACTGGGCACGCAGGCCTGTCTAACATTCTGCCCTTCATCATAAAGCTTTCACTCAGTCACAGTTATTCAGCATTTATTAATGAGCATTAATAACCATGAAGACACAATTATATGACTACATAAATAAATAATAAACTTATCTCCTGTCCATACACTCCGCACTCTTGTTTATGCAACAGCATGAAATAAACTTTTATTCTTACATTCACTCAAAACTAAAATTTAAAGAAAAGCTGTTAAACTACTTTAGACTGCTTAGGTAGGCATATAGTCCATATCAAACAGATGATGACAAAGTCTGAAGTTATAAGAACGAATATTACTTGTAAGTTTTACTTAAGTTGGTAGGGTATTCCAAAGGTGAGCAGCTGAGTAAGAGAAGCTTTTTTTTTCAAACATGTCAAGCCTTGGTTGTGGGAGAATACAATTGCTTAGCGTTGACTTTGTTTTGGGTTCGATTTGAACAACGACCACAGATAGGGTGGAGCATTGTGCGATAGAATTGTATATATTAACTTGACCTTGTTGAAAAGAAATCGCTTCTTGAAGGGTAGAATATCAAGTTGTTTGTCCTTATTTGTAATACGTGCTGCATGTTTGTCATCTATAAGCTTTACTGCTCGTTTTTGAAGTGAGTAAAGTTTTTTCATGTTTGACATGGAACACCATCAAAGACTGTGGAACAATAGTCCAAGTGTGTTTGTATCTTGGTATGTAGAATATTCTTCTGGTGTCTATGTCAAGAAAATGTTTAATTTTAGTAAACTGGTAAACTTTTTGTGCAATGAGTTTGGTTAGATTGTCTACATGATGATTCCAGCTGAGATGGTGGTCAATCATGGGACCAAGAGTTTTATTTACACTAACATTCTCTATCTGCGAAGTTCCAGCGTGGAGCTGTAGTGTTGGTGTTCGTGAACTTGTTAATTTCTGTCTTGTAATGAGCATGGATTTTGTTTTGCTGATGTTTATGAGCATTCTGTTGCTGTGGCTACAGTTAATTAAACTATTTATTTCAATTTGAAGAGTTGACTATAGGTTAATACGGTTATTGTCACTAGTGTAAACTGACAATGACTGTATTTCAAGACAGACAGACAGACAGACAGACAGACAGACAGACAGACAGACAGACAGACAGACAGACAGACAGACAGACAGACAGTTAGAGTTACGAACTGTCTTTAATGAATGATAATGCATTTATTTTTATCTTGCTGTCTAAAATATATACTATTTCGCAGTATTCTCGCGACAACCGCGATACATTCCTTGTAAAATTTGTATGTACAATATTTACCATGTTACACCTGGTTGTTCAACAAACGTTACCAGACTGAATTAGCCTTGACGCAACAAACTGACCACACAATCACCGTCAGACAGGATTAACTTTTGACGAGACAAGCTGTCCCTACCCTGGAAGTGGGTTAAGATAACACGAAAGACGTGTTTAAAGAGAAACCAGGTAAGAACTCGGACACAGCCAGCGACATGATAATAAAGATAACAACGACCAACAACGCCATGCTTACCTTTACCCAGTCCCCTTTCCCCCAGGAAGAATGAAATGTTTTCAAACACGTTTACCTGATATATGTATAAATTATCTCACTAATGTTAAATGCTTTGATATTAGCTATCTATGCCTTTGTGAATGCAGAAAATTATTTACACTCTTTTTGTTCATGTATAAATTATAACCTTTATCACACTCAAAACTACATCACATGATTTGTAAAAGCCCACCATATCATTATTTCATTTCACGGGTAACAGAAGTGTATGCTGCAGTTTTCCAAGAAGGCAGAGGGAGGGAGTGAAGAATGAGACTGATATGAGAATGGATAAATGAAAAACGAACAACATCCGATATTTCGGCGTGAGCCTTTTTCGAGGATTCATCCCAGTGCCGAAAAAGGGTAACTTGAAATTATGCACAAACTACAGAATCGTTGCCCTGATTGTGGTTTGCCAGTAAAATTCTGTTAAAAATCATAATGGGTAGACTTCGTAAGAAAATAGAAGAAGAAGTCAATATGGTCCAAGCTAGTTTTAGACAAGGAAGAGGATCAAGAATCATATATTCAATATAAGATTAATAATAGAGAAATTCGGAAAATTTAATGTGAATCTATATTTATCTTTTATGGACTATTCAAAGACATTTGATTGTGTACAACACCAGAAACTTTGGGAAATAATGGAAAAAAAGTGGGATTACTAACACATTTGATACAATTAATAGCATTGCTATATATAGACCAACAGGCAGCAGTAAGAATAAATGGTGAAACAACAACTTGGTTTGACATAAAACAAGGGTTTCGTCAGGGGTACATATTGTCGCCTTACTTGTATACTGAACATATAATGAGGAATGTTAGAGAAGGCGTAGACAAAGAATATAACGATGACATAACAATTGGAGGTTATGAAATACCAGAGATTAGATATGCTGATAACACAGTATTACTGTCCACAACACAAAAAGGAATGGAAAAACTAATTATGTCAGTCCTTAAGAACAGTGAATAGCAAAACCTCTATCTTAATGCAAAGAAAACTAAAGTGATGAAATCTGACAAAACAAACAAGGCAGCTGAAACATGTATCAATGAGGAAAATCTGGAAGAAGTGGAGAGTTTGGATCACTACTAACTAACAGTGGAGATACATTGAGGGAAATTAAAAGGGGGACATCTATCACTTTTCAAAAAATAAAAGAACTAAAGAATCTGTGGAGAGTAACAGACAGAACTACAAAAATAAGATTTTTAAGGGCATGCATCCTTCACATCACAACATATCCCTGTGAGACCTGGACACTTAACAAAACAGCTGAGAAACACATAAATGTCTTTGAATGTAAATGTTACAGAAGCGTGTTTCAAATATCATGGCCACAAAAAAGAACAAATACGTCCATACTACAAGAACTTAATATTGAAGAAGGTGGCTGGTAAAGAGGATTAAACAGAGAAACTTAAACATTTTGAACATATTAAACCTCATGATAACTTAGAGAAGACTGTCTTGGAAGGGTGCATAATGGGAAAAAGAAAGAGATGAAGACCAAGGCAAAGATGGCTGCAAGACATTGATTATCTGCAAATTGATGCATCACCAGCAGGGCATCTTGCTTACAACCGAGAGGCCTACAGGAGAGCTGTTAGGGAGACAAAGTTCCGCAAGGGACATGCAAATGACTGACTGACTAACATACACAGATATGTACACCTTGTATGTCAGTCAGTCACGCCGAAATATCGGATGTTGTACGTTTGTCATTTATACATTCTCATATCACTCTCATACTTTCTATTCTTTTGTTGTTTATTTTCCTCAGTTTTCTCACTTTACTCACTCCCTCTGCCACCTTGTAAAACTGCTCCATACACCTCTATCTGTCTTTATTTATTTGAACCAGTTTTACTGCAGTCGACATCCCTTTTATCTGTTAATTTCACGGGCAATCATCCCCAGCTCATGTTATTTCACTGACTTGAACATTATTACCTGCTGAATGTAAATAAACTTCATTTTTAAACATAAAAATGCGGGGGTAAATGTGGGGGTAAAATTGTTGAGAACGGCTGCTCTAACAAATTTATATCAAGATAAGTTAAAGAGAAAATAGAACGAATATAAAGGTATAAAGATTTATGTATAAATAAATGTTGTGATGTAGGGGAAATAATATTACAAGTAATGAGCCCAAGGTTTTTTTCCGCCGAAGTTGTCTCCTACTGCAGACTGTTGGTAAGCAGAGAGAAACGTTTTTGTTCAATTAATATTTTTAAAACACAGTGAGGTTCCTCAGAACTGTTCCGTATCTTGCTGTTGATGATAAATTGTGTTATCCCTTGACCTTCTAATATGTTAATGAACAAAAATTGTTTCTCAAAAACTTTCATTTTGTTACATTTTCCTAAGGTCATCTTTACAATTTATTTTTTAACTTATAAGTCTCTATTTTTATGTTTATATTATAAACTTAAATGTTATCTAGTACATGTTGTTTTCTTGCTCTAGGCTGTTGAAGGTTTTGCCAAGCATCATTTTGTTCAACAATTGCTGTCATGGCTGACTCTAACAATGTTAGATTTATATCCTTATCCACTTTAACAGCAAGCAATGTGTGTATTGCAGGGTCCACTTTCCTTGTGCTTGCCAGTTCTAACTTCAGTTTTGATATTTTATATTTAAATATCTCATCTCAAGTTTTAAAAAAGTTGGTCAAGTCCATGGTATATACACGGGAAAGGGGGGGGGGGAACTGGACTGACTGGAACATCCTCATAGGGCCCTCCCCACGTCACAGATAAAGAGAGCCCCCAACTCTTCTTCTTCTTCTTCGTTCACTTCTACCACCAAAAACCGCACTGTGAACCTACTGAATTCACGCCTGTGGTCCTCGTTAGGTCATGTGGTCCCCTGTGTGGTCCAAAATAGACCACACGAGATCCACGAAAGGACCACAAGGGGTTCAGAGTATCACAGTGCTTTAGCCTGTATTCTTAGTGGGTCTCGGAAGCGGGATTGCATGACACCGTGGTTTTCATTGCACCAGTTTAGTCTAGGGTTGGACTTTCTCACCGGAAGACCTCGACGTGTTTAGGATATCAGTGCATCCCCGCTGGGTGAGAGGCGGTAGCCCACCCAGGCCAGAGTTGGACTTTCTCACCGGAAAACCTCGACGTGTTTTGAGATACCCGTGTATCACCGCCGGGTGAGAGGTGGTTGCCTATCTAGACTTCCCTGGTCCAGTGTCTCCGACTTCAGCATTTTGCGGTCGTGGCCGCTACCCTTCCTAGTTGTGACCAGGATGGAGCTTTTGTCCAGGAGGACGAATCCTCGCCACTAGTGACTTCTACCCCTGGGTTGAGCCGGTTTAGGCATTTCCCAGTATGGGCGTGTTTGGGACGGGACCGACCTCTAGGGCAGAGGTACTGTGACATGCATAGCCTTCAAGATTCACCCCTGGTATGAGCCGGTTTAGGCAAAATTCACCAGTATGGGTGTTTATCAGGCGTTACCGACCTCTAGAGCGGAGGTGGCATGACATGTCTAGCCATCGAGTTCCACCCCTGGTGTGTGCCGGTTTAGGCATATTTCACCAGTGTAGGTGTATTTCGGACGTGGGCGACCTCTAGAGCAGAGGTGCCGTGGTATAGCTCTCGTAGCGATACTACTGGACATACCGGTTAAACTTCACTTTCCACCACCTTTTCCCATCGGCGCCGCACAGCAACCTTTATTTCTTTTCCGCATTTACTTCCGGGAGGAGCTTCACTCCACGCGCGGCATTTGAAGAGTCAAGCCAGCAGTGTCTTAACCTCTGGGACAAGCCGGTTCATGCATTTCACCCGATATGACTGCACTCAGGACGTGGCCGACCTCTAGACCAGAGGTGCCGTGATTTGACTGTTTGCTTCGCTTTATCCTTTCTACCACCTTTTAAGCAGTGATGCTGCGCGGCAACCTCATTTGCAAATTTCTTCATTGGCCGGGAGGAGCACCGCTCCACGCACGGCAGCTGAAAAATCTCGCCAACAGCGGCAGATGAGCTACCAAACGTGCCACTCATCGACCCTGAGTAACTGGTTTCAGGCGCCAGATATTCGCCCTCGCCCCTTCTCCTGTCAGTTTAAACAGTTCTGCCACGGGAAGGCCAGGAGCTGGACTTGACTGCCAGAGGCTGTTTGTTGCGCGTTTGCAGTCCTTAGAACCAGCCCCCAACTCAACTTCTGAGCGAGTGGTTGTATCATATTTTATGTCATACAACTGCATCGCCACAGCCGACGGGGGGCAAATGTAGCAATTATTAAACTTTGGGGGCCATGGTAGACCCCATGCTGGCACATTCGCCCATACGCTGGGTGAACGCAGTGGTACTATTACCATCTGTAATACTTTTTTCTATTGTAGGTGCTCTTATATGGACAGATATATCAAGTTAAACATCGTATGTGTACAAGTACATGCCCTTATATGGACATATATATCAAGTTAAACATCGTATGTGTACAAGTACATGCTCTTATATGGACAGATATATCAAGTTAAACATCATATGTGTACAAGTACATGCTCTTATATGGACAGATATATCAAGTTAAACATCGTATGTGTACAAGTACATGCTCTTATATGGACATATATATCAAGTTAAACATTGTATGTGCACAAGTACATGCTCTTATATGGACAGATATATCAAGTTAAACATCGTATGTGTACAAGTACATGCTCTTATATGGACAGATATATCAAGTTAAACATCGTATGTGTACAAGTACATGCTCTTATATGGACAGATATATCAAGTTAAACATCGTATGTGTACAAGTACATGCTCTTATATGGACAGATATATCAAGTTAAACATCGTATGTGTACAAGTACATGCTCTTATATGGACAGATATATCAAGTTAAACATCATGTGTGTACAAGTACATGCTCTATATGGACAGATATATCAAGTTAAACATCGTATGTGTACAAGTACATGCTCTTATATGGACAGATATATCAAGTTAAACATCGTATGTGTACAAGTACATGCTCTTATATGGACAGATATATCAAGTTAAACATCGTATGTGTACAAGTACATGCCCTTATATGGACAGATGTATCAAGTTAAACATCGTATGTGTACCTTAGCTTACTCACGTTTCCACCGAGCTCTGAGGTCAGCGTTGTGTGGGAGGAGACTGCAAGGTTCACCTGATCCGGTTTTGGGCAGTTAGTGGCACATTACCATGCCATGAGTGTGGCGGGGGGAGGGAAGGTTGTAAAATATGCTGTCATCCTGTGTCAGATGTGGATACAATAGTAAAAAGGTGAAATTACGGTACAGAGATCAGAATGATTCACTGCACGATGAGCTCAAATTGTTTGTTAAGGTAAATATTTTAATTTTAAAAAAAAAATTACCCAGCATGTATACCCAGTCACTCACGAGTGGGTACAGAACGCCTACACTACAACAACTGCGCCAACAAGCGGAGAGATATGGACTTCTAAAATCGACGATCAGAAAGTTCCTCATAAGAGGATTGTGAAAGACGGGGCTCAGACAGGGGTAGAACTGCTTCCTCTGGCCATGCAGACAGGCTTGTTTACAGCCATCCTGGTGTGTGCCGGTTTAGGCATATTTCACCAGTGTAGGTGTATTTCGGACGTGGGCGACCTCTAGAGCAGAGGTGCCGTGGTATAGCTCTCGTAGCGATACTACTGGACATACCGGTTAAACTTCACTTTCCACCACCTTTTCCCATCGGCGCCGCACAGCAACCTTTATTTCTTTTCCGCATTTACTTCCGGGAGGAGCTTCACTCCACGCGCGGCATTTGAAGAGTCAAGCCAGCAGTGTCTTAACCTCTGGGACAAGCCGGTTCATGCATTTCACCCGATATGACTGCACTCAGGACGTGGCCGACCTCTAGACCAGAGGTGCCGTGATTTGACTGTTTGCTTCGCTTTATCCTTTCTACCACCTTTTAAGCAGTGATGCTGCGCGGCAACCTCATTTGCAAATTTCTTCATTGGCCGGGAGGAGCACCGCTCCACGCACGGCAGCTGAAAAATCTCGCCAACAGCGGCAGATGAGCTACCAAACGTGCCACTCATCGACCCTGAGTAACTGGTTTCAGGCGCCAGATATTCGCCCTCGCCCCTTCTCCTGTCAGTTTAAACAGTTCTGCCACGGGAAGGCCAGGAGCTGGACTTGACTGCCAGAGGCTGTTTGTTGCGCGTTTGCAGTCCTTAGAACCAGCCCCCAACTCAACTTCTGAGCGAGTGGTTGTATCATATTTTATGTCATACAACTGCATCGCCACAGCCGACGGGGGGCAAATGTAGCAATTATTAAACTTTGGGGGCCATGGTAGACCCCATGCTGGCACATTCGCCCATACGCTGGGTGAACGCAGTGGTACTATTACCATCTGTAATACTTTTTTCTATTGTAGGTGCTCTTATATGGACAGATATATCAAGTTAAACATCGTATGTGTACAAGTACATGCCCTTATATGGACATATATATCAAGTTAAACATCGTATGTGTACAAGTACATGCTCTTATATGGACAGATATATCAAGTTAAACATCATATGTGTACAAGTACATGCTCTTATATGGACAGATATATCAAGTTAAACATCGTATGTGTACAAGTACATGCTCTTATATGGACAGATATATCAAGTTAAACATTGTATGTGCACAAGTACATGCTCTTATATGGACAGATATATCAAGTTAAACATCGTATGTGTACAAGTACATGCTCTTATATGGACAGATATATCAAGTTAAACATCGTATGTGTACAAGTACATGCTCTTATATGGACAGATATATCAAGTTAAACATCGTATGTGTACAAGTACATGCTCTTATATGGACAGATATATCAAGTTAAACATCGTATGTGTACAAGTACATGCTCTTATATGGACAGATATATCAAGTTAAACATCATGTGTGTACAAGTACATGCTCTTATATGGACAGATATATCAAGTTAAACATCGTATGTGTACAAGTACATGCTCTTATATGGACAGATATATCAAGTTAAACATCGTATGTGTACAAGTACATGCTCTTATATGGACAGATATATCAAGTTAAACATCGTATGTGTACAAGTACATGCCCTTATATGGACAGATGTATCAAGTTAAACATCGTATGTGTACCTTAGCTTACTCACGTTTCCACCGAGCTCTGAGGTCAGCGTTGTGTGGGAGGAGACTGCAAGGTTCACCTGATCCGGTTTTGGGCAGTTAGTGGCACATTACCATGCCATGAGTGTGGCGGGGGGAGGGAAGGTTGTAAAATATGCTGTCATCCTGTGTCAGATGTGGATACAATAGTAAAAAGGTGAAATTACGGTACAGAGATCAGAATGATTCACTGCACGATGAGCTCAAATTGTTTGTTAAGGTAAATATTTTAATTTTAAAAAAAAAATTACCCAGCATGTATACCCAGTCACTCACGAGTGGGTACAGAACGCCTACACTACAACAACTGCGCCAACAAGCGGAGAGATATGGACTTCTAAAATCGACGATCAGAAAGTTCCTCATAAGAGGATTGTGAAAGACGGGGCTCAGACAGGGGTAGAACTGCTTCCTCTGGCCATGCAGACAGGCTTGTTTACAGCCATCCCAATGGGGGGGGGGGGGGGAAGAGTGGTGTTGGGGGGTGGTGTCTGGTGTCCCCACAAGCTGCCCAGCGTCGGCGAGAGCTACAACAGCCGGGTGGTGTGTGGGTGTGGGGGTGGTGTTAGGAATCCTCACAAGTTGCCCAGCGTCGGCGAGAGCTACAAAAGCCGGGTGATGTGGGGGTGTGGGTGGTGGTGTCTGGAATCTCACAAGTTGCCCAGCGTCGGCGAGAGCTACAACAGCCGGATGATGTGGGGATGTGGGGGTGGTGTCTGGAATCCTCCTAAGTTGCCCAGCGTCGGTGAGAGCTACAACAGCCGGGTGATGTGATGGTGGTGTCTGGAATCTCACAAGTTGCCCAGCGTCGGCGATAGCTACAACAGCCGGGTGATGTGCAAGTGTGGGTGGTGGTGTCTGGAATCTCACAAGTTGCCCAGCGTCGGCGAAAGCTACAACAGCCGGGTGATGTGGGGGTGTGGGTGGTGGTGTCTGGAATCTCACAAGTTGCCCAGCGTCGGCGAAAGCTACAACAGCCGGGTGATGTGGGGGTGTGGGTGGTGGTGTCTGGAATCTCACAAGTTGCCCAGCGTCGGCGAGAGCTACAACAGCCGGGTGATGTGGGGGTGGTGTCTAGAATCTCACAAGTTGCCCAGCGTCGGCGAGAGCTACAACAGCCGGGTGATGTGGGGGTGTGGGTGGTGGTGTCTGAAATCTCACAAGTTGCCCAGCGTCGGCGAGAGCTACAACAGCCGGGTGATGTGGGGGTGGTGTCTGGAATCTCACAAGTTGCCCACCGTCGAGGAGAGTTACAACAGCGGGGTGATGTGGGGGTGGTGTCTGGAATCTCACAAGTTGCCCATCGTCGGCGAGAGCTACAACAGCCGTGTGATGTGGGGGTGGTGTCTGGAATCTCACAAGTTGCCCAGCGTCGGCGAGAGCTACAACAGCGGGGTGATGTGGTGGTGGTGTCTGGAATCTCACAAGTTGCCCAGAGTCGGCGAGAGCTACAAAAGCCGGGTGATGTGGGGGTGTGGGTGGTGGTGTCTGGAATCTCACAAGTTGCCCAGCGTCGGCGATAGCTACAACAGCCGGGTGATGTGCAAGTGTGGGTGGTGGTGTCTGGAATCTCACAAGTTGCCCAGCGTCGGCGAAAGCTACAACAGCCGGGTGATGTGTGGGTGTGGGGGTGGTGTTAGGAATCCTCACAAGTTGCCCAGCGTCGGCGAGAGCTACAAAAGCCGGGTGATGTGGGGGTGTGGGTGGTGGTGTCTGGAATCTCACAAGTTGCCCAGCGTCGGCGAGAGCTACAACAGCCGGGTGATGTGGGGGTGGGTGGTGGTGTCTGGAATCCTCCTAAGTTGCCCAGCGTCGGTGAGAGCTACAACAGCCGGGTGATGTGATGGTGGTGTCTGGAATCTCACAAGTTGCCCAGCGTCGGCGATAGCTACAACAGCCGGGTGATGTGCAAGTGTGGGTGGTGGTGTCTGGAATCTCACAAGTTGCCCAGCGTCGGCGAAAGCTACAACAGCCGGGTGATGTGGGGGTGTGGGGTGGTGGTGTCTGGAATCTCACAAGTTGCCCAGCGTCGGCGAAAGCTACAACAGCCGGGTGATGTGGGGGTGTGGGTGGTGGTGTCTGGAATCTCACAAGTTGCCCAGCGTCGGCGAGAGCTACAACAGCCGGGTGATGTGGGGGTGGTGTCTAGAATCTCACAAGTTGCCCAGCGTCGGCGAGAGCTACAACAGCCGGGTGATGTGGGGGTGTGGGTGGTGGTGTCTGAAATCTCACAAGTTGCCCAGCGTCGGCGAGAGCTACAACAGCCGGGTGATGTGGGGGTGGTGTCTGGAATCTCACAAGTTGCCCACCGTCGAGGAGAGTTACAACAGCGGGGTGATGTGGGGGTGGTGTCTGGAATCTCACAAGTTGCCCATCGTCGGCGAGAGCTACAACAGCCGTGTGATGTGGGGGTGGTGTCTGGAATCTCACAAGTTGCCCAGCGTCGGCGAGAGCTACAACAGCGGGGTGATGTGGTGGTGGTGTCTGGAATCTCACAAGTTGCCCAGAGTCGGCGAGAGCTACAAAAGCCGGGTGATGTGGGGGTGTGGGTGGTGGTGTCTGGAATCTCACAAGTTGCCCAGCGTCGGCGATAGCTACAACAGCCGGGTGATGTGCAAGTGTGGGTGGTGGTGTCTGGAATCTCACAAGTTGCCCAGCGTCGGCGAAAGCTACAACAGCCGGGTGATGTGGGGGTGTGGGTGGTGGTGTCTGGAATCTCACAAGTTGCCCAGCGTCGGCGAGAGCTACAACAGCCGGGTGATGTGGGGGTGGTGTCTAGAATCTCACAAGTTGCCCAGCGTCGGCGAGAGCTACAACAGCCGGGTGATGTGGGGGTGTGGTGGTGGTGTCTGAAATCTCACAAGTTGCCCAGCGTCGGCGAGAGCTACAACAGCCGGGTGATGTGGGGGTGGTGTCTGGAATCTCACAAGTTGCCCACCGTCGAGGAGAGTTACAACAGCGGGGTGATGTGGGGGTGGTCTGGAATCTCACAAGTTGCCCATCGTCGGCGAGAGCTACAACAGCCGTGTGATGTGGGGGTGGTGTCTGGAATCTCACAAGTTGCCAGCGTCGGCGAGAGCTACAACAGCGGGGTGATGTGGGGGTGGTGTCTGGAATCTCACAAGTTGCCCAGAGTCGGCGAGAGCTACAAAAGCCGGGTGATGTGGGGGTGTAGGTGGTGGTGTCTGGAATCTCACAAGTTGCCCAGCGTCGGCGAGAGCTACAACAGCCGGGTGATGTGGGGGTGTGGGGGTGGTGTTAGGATTCCTCACAAGTTGCCCAGCGTCGGCGATAGCTACAACAGCCGGGTGATGTTGGGGTGGTGCTAGTAATCCTCACAAGTTGCCCAGCGTCGGCGAGAGCTACAACAGCCGGGTGATGTTGGGGTGGTGCTAGTAATCCTCACAAGTTGCCCAGCGTCGGCGAGAGCTACAACAGCCGGGTGATGTGGGGGTGGTGTCTGGAATCTCACAAGTTGCCCAGCGTCGGCGAGAGCTACAACAGCCGGGTGATGTGGGGGTGTGGGTGGTGGTGTCTGGAATCCTCACAAGCTGCCCAGCGTCGGCGACAGTTACAACAGCCAGGTGGTGTGGGGGTGTGGGGATGGTGTTAGGAATCCCCACAAGCTGCCCAGCGTCGGCGAGAGCTACAACAGCCAGGTGATGGTGCTGAGGCTGCGAGGGCGCGAAAATCTGCTCCCTACAACAAGAATAGCACTTCTCCTGCGCATGCGCGGAAGGCTGTCGAGGAAAGTTGACAAAGACCGCAGAAAAGAAGTTGCAACTGCACTGGTCCGTGAAGGTATATTTGCTATGCAGAGAGAGATACAGGGTGTTACAAAAGTCACTTGCTAGTGTGAACATATTCAGTAAGGCAATGACTGTGGTCGTAGGTAACGACTAGGACGTTCCGACTGCATCATTGTTAGCGTTAAGTTCAAAATCAAAGTACGGAAAGCCATTTTACATTGGATGGGTTTATTGCAAAAAGTAATAGTGAACATTTACTTTTGAATAATTTAAATATAAAATTATAATGTTATAAATCTTTGAAAATTACAATTGTATATTAATAGTTTAATACTGAAAAGAATTAGTAGATGTAAACTTGTCTTACCTTAAAGGCGATGTTCGAAATGAAATCTGCGTGCGTCAACACAGGATTGTACACGTTTAATTTTGTTATCAAAAACTTTCTCTAAAGTTTCCTGTGAGATGTCGCTTATGCTCGTAGCTATTGCCGACTTTAGTTCATCAGTTGTGTGAGGGCGATCACGATACACTTTTCCTTTTCTTGTTCCTCACAAATAAAAGTCTAGAGGAGTTAGATCCGGGGATCGGTTGGCCATAAATTTTAGAAATAATATGCTCACAGAAAAATTCCTCCAGAAGTTTCTTAGAGCTGGTGGCAGTATGAAGTGTGGCACTGTCTTGCTGAAACCATGAATATATTATTTCGTCCTCCTCCAAAAGGTTAATAAAATCGTGGAGTATTGAACCATGTCGTTCACTTCGACCGTTTCTGCAAAGAATATGCTGCCAACAATGCGCCGACGGGATCCCACAATCCAACTCTCTGATCATGTGGAGGTGTTTCTTGTAGAACATTAGGATTGTTTGACGACCACAGACGTGAGTTTTGTGAGTTCACATGACCAGAAGGATTGAACCAAGCTTCGTCGGTTTTAAAAATAAAGTCAAGAATGTCGACACCTTTCACTCGAATGAAATGTTGAAACCATTCTCAATAACGGAGTCGTCTCTCATGATCCAGCTGTTGCAACTGTTGTACCGCTGTATTTTTGTATGGGAATAATTTCAAACTTTTTCAGACTGCAGTATGCGCAGTTCTAATGCTGATATCTGGCTCCTGTGCCAGTTTTTCTTGTGATTTTGATGGCCTGTGACTCAAAGAAGTTGAAATATCCAATAGTTTTTTTTTCATCAGCTTTCGATGGTCTTCCACTACGTTGTGAATCTAGCACTGATCCTGTCCTCAGACATTTCTCAATAAGACCATGCGCTGTATTAATACTGGACACTGCTTTCTGGGGAAATTCCGCAGCAAAAATCTCCCTTACTCTGTTGGTATAATTCCCGCCTTCTCTAAAAACATGCTCAACAACAAAAACACGCTCCTGAAGTGAAAAAACTATATCATTTAAAAAGAATAAGGCACTGAACTGAATTAAGTGAATAAATGAATTCCGCTACTTGCGCTGTGCAAAGTTGTTAACACACTGAACGTAAAAACTGTCTCAGCTATGGTATTCAAATGACCAAAGCAACAAAGCAATAAATCTAGGCCGTGAGAGACAGTGGAAGAATGTGCGAAATTAATTTCCCCTGTGCATTCTAACTGAAATATTCCACTCTCGATAACCAGTTCACTTCAGATGCAGCTTATCTGTTCTTATCAGATGTGATCTTATCGCTTGCCATACTTTCGCGATGGCCGGCTTCAGCCAGGATACTAACGACCGAGAGAACATATTTAACGTAACGATGACCGTTCTAGGTACACATTGCCTGCCTGAATCTTAACACACTAAACAGTGACTTTTCTACTTGTAACAGCCTGTATTATCAAGCTTTAAGGAGCCGCATTTTTGCCAGCATTGGGCCTCCTATTCCCTCCCCCCCCCCCCAAGTTAAATTGTTACATTTGCCCCCGGCCGGGTGAAACGATGCAGCTGTATGACAAATAATATGATACAACCACTCACTCAACAGAGTTAGGGCCCTCTTGTTCGGCTGGGAAGGCCCTATAAGGTAGTTTTTATTTGACTGTCCAGTTTTCATAACCATATAAAGCAATATTGGCTAACTGTAGCACTAATACATTTTCCCTCACTTTTAAGGGCATTTAACAAATGTGTTAGTTTCTTATTCATGTCTGAAAAGCTCCCTGTGCCTTTCTTATTCCTGATTTTATTTCATGTGTGCGCTTGCCATCAGCTGTTATTGTTATCTTAAGGTAAATATATTTATTTGCTTGTGTCAGTGTCTTCTTGTTTGAAAGGAATGTGCACTTTGGCATGTTTATTCTTTTCAATTTTACTTTTGTTTGTTTGTTTTGCTGCTGTTTAGTTTTATGTCTCTTCTACTTCTCTCTTCAATAATCTTTTTCACAAGTTTCTGCACATTTCTGTTAATTTCTGCTATTAGAACGGTGACATCCGCATATCTCAGGTTATGATATTATGGTCTCTTGTTTTAATTCCTTTCACAATTTTAATGCCTCTCATGTTGTTCTCACTGTATAATGAGAATAGATTAGATGACAATGCACACCCTTCTCTGACGCCTCGCTTTATATCCTGATTTAATGACCTACGTCATTGTTCACTGTTATTGCTGCTCTTTTATTCTAGCATATATTCTTAATAATTATCATATCTTTACCATCTGTATTAAGTCTTTCTGTCATTGTCATATTTTCATGTCTAACTCTGTTAAAGGCTTTCATTCAATCAATAAAGCACAAATACAAATCTCTGTTTACTTCGACAGATTGTTCTGCTATAACTCTTTTTATAAATAATGCATTATTTTTGTTTCTTCCTTCAACACAACCACATTAGTGTTATTTGAGTTAATTTTTACGAGGGGAAGTCACTAAGTAACTCGCAAATGCCTGTTACAGCAAAACTAAATGCGACAGTAATTTGAAAACTTCTAATATTTGAACCTACATTATTTCCCTATTTCTCAACGTAATCGCCACCAACATTGATACATTTGTCTCATCGTGTAATCAGTGATGCAATACTCATGGCGTAAAAATCGGGAGTCCGATTTCTGAACCATTTTTTTTTTTACTTCTGTTTCCACTTCTTCGTCACTTGAGAATCTTCTCCCGCCAAGGTGGTTTTTCAATGGACCAAACAGGTGAAAATCACTTGGAGCTAAGTCAGGACTATAGGGTGGATGTTCAAGAACTTCCCAACCCAGCTGGCTAATTTTCTCTTGAGTTAACTTGTCAACAATTTCGTTGCGTCCCTGAGAAAATTCTTTTACCCAGTTATAAACCACTTTACGTTATAAACACTTTCCAACATAAACTGTCATAATTTCCTTATGAATGTCTTCAAACGAATGTCCTTTAGCCCACACAAATCGTACTACACTTCTCTGTTCTTCTTTGGTACACACTAAGAGTTGGGTAGCCATTTTGTTATTGCTTTGCGCATGCGTACGTAACTCCCAGCGCCCCCTACATACAATTATTATAAAGTTGGATGATGGTACTATCTAATCATATATTTAAATAATAACTGATAACTGCCACTGATAAAATATTTCAATTTGCAAGTTACTTAGTGACTTCCCCTCATATTTTATTTCATATTCCAATAGCATTTTTTGTTATGTGGTTCATTAAACTGATTGTGCTATGCTGATCATATTTTGTTGTTCCATCTTTCTTTGGAATTGCAGTGTAAACGGATCTGGACATATCTGATGGCATATGTCATGTGTCATAGATCATACCTGGGAGACTTGGAACTTTTTTCTATGCCTACATCTCCTAGTGCTAAGATCATTTCTCCTGTGATATTAGGTGCTGGAGCTTTATTTGCTTGCATTTGTTTGATTGCACTTCCTACTCCATTTTCCTTGTTCATAATAACTTTACTCTTCTTTGTTGTCAAACAGTCTGTTGCTTTCCTTGTTCTTTTCCCCACAAAGTTCTTTTATTTTTCTTTGAAAGTCTTTCCCATTATAAAACTGTTTTTCCGATTCATCACTTTGTTCTAATTCCACCTTTCTTTCTTTTCCTTGCATCGCCTTCTTATTTCTTTGTTAATCTCTTCGTACTTTTTGGCTATATTTGTTCTTCCTTCTGTTCTTCATCATTTCTAGAGCTTCATTTGTCAGTCATTTATGTCTTCTCTTGTCTTTGTGCCTTTATTACTGGCTGAGGCATGATTTGACAAGAGAATGACTATACGGCGGTGGTTTCCCTTTGTCATCCGTTCGGTTTGTATACGGTTTTCTCTGCTAGACTTTGTATACGGTTTTCTCTGCTAGACTTTGTATACGGTTTTCTCTGCTAGACTGTGTATGTGGTTTTCTCTACTAGATTTTGTCTAAAAAGAATGACCCACAAACCACCAGGGTACCTGTTTTGGTCTACAGATGTTTATTCAAATGTTTACAGCTGACTTCTAAAAGTCCTTCCACCATCCGCCACACGGTGCCTTGTATGGTTAGGCTTCGAAAAATCTGAGACAACGCATTTTAGGCGAGAGAAAAAGAAAAATGACAAGTAACCTGGGACGTGAACCTCGCTAGCATGTATTACTGTACACTTGTCTTACAACATATAAAATGATAAGTGTCAGACTGAACGATTCTTACTATAGAATCACTACTCAAAATTCTTATTATAGGATCACTACTCACAATTCTTATTATAGAATCACCTTTCAAACTTCTTATTATAGGATCACTACTCAAAATTCTTATTATAGGATCACTACTCAAAATTTTATTATAGGATCACTACTCATAATTCTTATTATAGGATCATTACTCACAATTCTTATTATAGGATCACTACTCACAATTCTTATTATAGGATCACTACTCAAAATTCTTATTATACGATCACTACTCACAATTCTTATTATAGGATCACTACTCACAATTCTTATTATACGATCACTACTCAAAGACTGTTGTGAAAGAATAGAAGAACATCAGAAGTGTGGAAGAGATAGTGAAATATTTAAAGAAATGAAGACATTGACGAGAAATGTCACACCTAATCTAAATGTAATTTGTGATGAGATGGGGAATACCTTGACAGAGACAGAGGAAATTCTAGAAAAATGGAAGGAATATTGCAAAAGAATGTATGGAACAACCGACTGTGGAAACAGAAATCAACAGTGTGAATTATTATTTGAGGAGAAAGAACCAGAACCGACAATGGAAGAAGTTTTATGGGCAATAAAGAATCTGAAAAATGGTAAATCACCAGGATGTGATGAGATAACAGCTGAATTTATTAAAGCAGGAGGAAAGGAGTGTGCAACAATCTATCATGCACTATGTAAAAGATATGGCATTCAGGTGTTTGGCCAAAAGAATGGAAAAGAGCTGTATTTATACCACTGCCAAAAAAGGGTAACCTGAAATTATGCACCAACTACAGAACTGTTGCCCTGATTAGTCATGCCAGTAAAATTCTGTTAAAAATCATAATGGGTAGACTTCGAAAGAAAATAGAAGAAGTCAATATGGTCCAAGCTGGTTTCAGGCAAGGAAGAGGATCAAGAGATCATATATTCAATCTAAGATTAATAATAGAGAAATGCAGAGAGTTTAATGTGAATCTATATTTATCCTTTATAGACTACTCAAAGGCATTTGATTGTGTACAACACCAGAAACTTTGGGAAATAATGGAAAAAATGGGATTTCCAACACATTTGATACAATTAATATCACTGCTGTATCTAGACCAACAAGCAGCAGTAAGAATAAATGGTGAAACAACAACTTGGTTTGACATAAAACAAGGCGTCCGTCAGGGGTGCATATTGTCACCCTACTTATTTAACTTGTATACTGAAAATATAATGAGGAATGTTAGAGAAGATGTTAGAGAATATTACGATGCCATAACAGTTGGAGGTTATGAAATACCAGAGATTCGATATGCTGATGACACAGTATTGCTGTCCACAACAAAATAAGATTTTTAAGGGCATGCATCTTTCCCATAGCAACATATGCCTGTGAGACCTGGACACTTAACAAAACAGCTGAGAAACACATAAATGCCTTTGAATGTAAATGCTACAGAAGAGTTCTCCAAATATCGTGGACACAAAAAAGAACAAATATATCTATACTACAAGAGCTTAATATTGAAGAAGGCTGGCTGATGAAGAGGATTAAAGAGAGAAAACTGAAATATTTTGGACACATTAAACGTCATGATAATTTAGAGAAGACCGTATTGGAAGGATACATAATGGGAAAAAGAAAAAGAGGAAGACCAAGACGAAGATGGCTGCAAGACATCGTTGACGATCTGAAAATGGATGCAACAGCAGCAGGCCATCTTGCTCACAACCGAGAGGCCTACAGGAGTGCTGTTTGGGAGGCAAAGTTCCGCAAGGGACATGCAAATGAATGATGAATGACTCAAACTACTTATTATAGGATCATTACTCAAAATTCTTATTATAGGATCACTACTCAAAATTCTTACTATAGAATCAATTCTCAAATTTCTTATTATAGAATCACTATTCAAAATTCATGCTATAGAATCAATTCTCAAACTTCTTATTATAGAATCACTACTCAAAATTCTTACTATAGAATCACTTCTCACACTTCTTATTATAGGATCATTACTCAAAATTTCTTAATATAGAATCACTTCTCAAAATTCTTACTATAGAATCACTTCTCTAACTTCTTATTATAAGATCACTACTCAAAATTCTTACTATAGAATCAATTCTCAAACTTCTTATTATAGAATCACTACTCAAAATTCTTACTAAAGAATCACTTCTCAAACTTCTTATTATAGGATCACTACTCAAAATTTTTACTATAGAATCACTACTCAAAATGTTTACTATAGAATCGCTACTCAGAATTCTTATTATAGAATCATTAATGAAAATTCTTACTATAGAATCAATACTGAAACTTCTTATTATAGAATCAATATTAAAAATTCTTACTATAGAATGATTGCTCAAAATTCTTACTATAGAAACACTACTTAAAATTCCTATCTAGAATCACTACTCAAAATTATAGTAATATTTGTCACTGCAATACATTACATATAATTTCAAAAACAGTGTCTACTTTTATCAAAACATTACTCTGAGCTTGATTTAGCTACATTTAACTATTCAGTGTAAATATTTTGGAAACGTAAAGTATGTCTCTTAACTTCCTCTACATAACTTCCGTACATAACCTAACAAATTTGATTGCACAGAAAGTTTACCAATTAGCCAAAATTAAACACTTTATCGACAAAGACACAAGAAAAATATACTACATATCACACATACAAACACACTTAGATTACTGTTCCACAATCTGGGATGGATGCTCAGTCTCAAACACAAAAAGGCTCCACTCACTTCATAAGCGAGCATTAAATCTTATGTGTGACAAACACCCAGTACAGACTGTAGATCAACACAAACAACTGAAAATTCTACCCCTCAAAAATAGAATCATTTTTAACAAAATTAAGTTTGTTCACAGAATTCTGTCGCACAATGCTCCGCCTTACTTGTGGTCACTGTTTACGTATAACACTAAACATAGCCAGCGTTTAAAAAACTGTCTTCTTCCTAAACCCAGGATTGATCTGTACAAGAAAAGCCTTGCATACTCTGCAGTACAGCTCTGGAACACCCTCCCCTACAATTTAAAATCCATTGGTAATACTTCATCCTTTAACTCAAACCTGTTTCATTATTTACTTGCTTGTAATTATATGCCTCCATAACATAGCCAGCACTCTCTCAACACATGGCTCGTAAACCATCAAGTACTTCAATGACATAGTTAGAAAAGCAACTTGTTAGATATTGTTAGAAATTATTTTAATGTTTGTTAAAAAAAGCATCTGTTAGAAGATGATTTACAATGTACTTTTATTTATGTATATGTCTGCGTGTGTATGTGTGCGTGAGTGCTATTTTATTAGGTTAATGACTTCTTCTCTTTCACCTTGAATGTAATAGTTAAATCTTACACTCTTTTGATATGTTTTTCCTAATTTAATTTGTATTTTTGTACTAAATCAAGTGTGTGGGAAGAATGAAAGATGGAGTGATGAAGGACAGAATGTAAGACGGGCCTGCGTGCCCAATTCTTTACCCTTGAAAAATAAAGATTAAACATTCATTCATTCATTCATTCATTCTAGTATTTTTACAGTCTAATGTGTAAACTTTATGTTGGGAAAAAATATGTATAATTATGTTAGTTTTTATTTCATTTAACTTTTTACTGTTTATGACATCGTCACTTTATTCTTTTACTCACTGTCATTTTTTCTTCTCATCGGTTTTATATATTTAGGATATTAAATGTATGACATTAGCAGATAAAAGTATCACTTCTTGCTATTGGTGTCCATCGTAGTGACCTTTATTTATTTGAAATGACATCTTGGCGTGCCATAAATATTGTGAAAGTCTGTTTAATGCTGTGCAAAACATTGGCTTTGATTATTGTCTGCATCATTGTATGCTGCACCACCAGGTATTTCACAACCACGTAAACACACGCATTACATTGATATACACAAACATATAACACATACACGCACACAAAAACACACACACAGGTAATATGGGTAACTTAGGAATAGAGAAGATCTGAAAAGAAAATAATGATTCTTACAAATATCTGTCTCAGCTAACCAAGATCTGGAGATGTGATGCAGATTTGTTGAGTCTTCATTTACCTACATCCTAGTTAGCAGTTTCTAAGTTTAGTTACTTCAAACATTGTGACCGTAAATTACTGCAACAGTAACACATTTTTGTGGACTCTTGCAAGACATTTTTTGATAAATGAACGTTACATCTTTTTATAACATTTATCTAATCGTATTCTATGTTGTTTCTATTGCTGGCCTAGAAAGATCACGGATAGATTAATTGATGGGTGAATGGATGGATGGATAGCAGCAATAGGCAAAAGATGTTACTTCCTGCTGCTGTCAATCTGGTCATGTCCTCTTTCGGTACCCTGCTAGGTGATCACGATTCTGTACGCCTTGTGTAGTCTTGAAGACAGTAACAACTTCCCCAAACTTGTCAAAATCTGGAACATCTTTTGTATGACGGTTATGATGCTACTGTTTGTCTCGGCCAGTACGTTATGTTGCCAGGTTGTCTTTGCTCGGCCTCTACGTTATGTTGCCATGTTGTCTTTGCTCGTCCTGTACGTTATGTTGCCAGGTTGTCTTTGCTCGGCCTCTACGTTATGCTGCCAGGTTGTCTTTGCTCGGCCTGTACGTTATGTTGCCATGTTGTCTTTGCTCGGCTCTACGTTATGTTGCCAGCTTGTCTTTGCTCGGCCTGTACGTTATGTTGCCAGGTTGTCTTTGCTCGGCCTCTACGTTATGTTGCCATGTTGTCTTTGCTCGGCCTGTACGTTATATTGCCATGTTGTCTTTGCTCGGCCTGTACGTTATGTTGCCAGGTTGTCTTTGCTCGGCCTGTACGTTATGTTGCCATGTTGTCTTTGCTCGGCCTCTACGTTATGTTGCCATGTTGTCTTTGCTCGGCCTGTACGTTATGTTGCCAGGTTGTCTTTGCTCGGCCTCTACGTTATGTTGCTATGTTGTCTTTGCTCGGCCTGTACGTTTTGTTGCCAGGTTGTCTTTGCTCGGCCTGTACGTTATGTTGCCATGTTGTCTTTGCTCGGCCTGTACGTTATGTTGCCAGGTTGTCTTTGCTCGGCCTGTACGTTATGTTGCCAGGTTGTCTTTGCTCGGCCTGTACGTTATATTGCCAGGTTGTCTTTGATCAGCATGTACGTTATATTGCTAGGTTTTCTTTGCTCCGTCTGTACGTTATATTGCCAGGTTGTCTTTGATCGGCTTGTACGTTTTGTTGCCAGGTTGTCTTTGCTCGGCCTGTACGTTATGTTGCCATGTTGTCTTTGCTCGGCCTGTACGTTATGTTGCCAGGTTGTCTTTGCTCGGCCTGTACGTTTTGTTGTCAGGTTGTCTTTGCTCGGCCTCTACGTTTTGTTGCCAGATTGTCTTTGCTCGGCTTGTACGTTTTGTTGCCAGGTTGTCTTTGCTCGGCCTGTACGTTTTGTTGCCAGGTTGTCTTTGCTCGGCCTCACGCCTTCCTTTAGGTGTTCATTGCTTGTTGTTGGGGTGTGGTCGTATACTGTGAGCACCAGTTTCTCATCCAGGAGACGGGGGTTCGGATTACTGTAAAGTCGGGAGGGGGGGGGGTCTGCCGGTGTCTGCACACACCATGGTGACTGCTGTATGTAAGTGGATATTATGTCTAAGTCCTGCATGCACACACCATGGTGACTGCTGTATGTAAGTGGTTATTATGTCTGAGTCATACCTGCACACACCATGGTGACTGCTGTATGTAATTGGTTATTATGTCTGAGTCATACCTGCACACACCATGGTGACTGCTGTATGTAAGTGGTTATTATGTCTGAGTCATGACTGCACACCATGGTGACTGCTGTATGTAAGTGGTTATTATGTCTGAGTCATGCCTGCCCACACCATGGTGACTGCTGTATGTAATTGGTTATTATGTCTGAGTCATACCTGCACACACCATGGTGACTGCTGTATGTAAGTGGTTATTATGTCTGAGTCATGACTGCACACCATGGTGACTGCTGTATGTAAGTGGTTATTATGTCTGAGTCATGCCTGCCCACACCATGGTGACTGCTGTATGTAAGTGGCTATTAATGTTACAAAATACCCATTTCCCCCAAAACAGAAATTTATCATTTCGTTTTTACATTGTCCAAAATGCTGTACCAGAGAGAGAGAGAGAGAGAGACAGGTATTGATATCACACAGATGTATAACACCATAAATAATTATGGGTATCAAACAGAAATACAAGTATCATACAGAATAATAGCCATCACATAGAATTATAGGAATTAGACAGAAGTAGAGGCGTCACACATATGTATAAAAATCATATGGAAGCACAGGCATCACAAATAATTATTGACATTATACAGAAGTATGGACACCACACAGAAGTGTGGACATCACACAGAAGTGTGAACATCACACAGAACTATAGACATTAAAGTATAGGCATCACACAGGCTATACATATAACGTAGAAGTGTGGACATCACACAGAACTATAGACATTAAAGCATAGACATCACACAGGCTATACATATAACATAGAAGTGTGGACATCACACAGAACTATAGACATTAAAGTAAAGACATCACACAGTCTATACATATTACACAGATGTGTGGACATCACACAGAAGTATAGACATCACACAGTCTATACACATCACACAGAATTGTGGACATAAGACAGAAGTGTGAACATCACACAGAAGTGTGGACATCACACAGAAGTATAGAAATCACACAAGCTATACACATCACACAGAAGTGTGGACATCACACAGAATTGTGGACATCACTCAGGCTATACACATCACACAGAACTGTCTATATAACACAGAAGTGTGGACATAACACAAAAGTGTGGACATAACATAGAAGTGTGGACATCACACAGAAGTATAGAGATCACACGGGCTATACACATTAAACAGATGTGTGGACACAACACGGAAGTGTGGACATCACACAGAAGTATAGACAGCACACAGGCTATACATATTAGTGTGGACAAAACACAGACGTGTGGACAACACGCAGAAGTATAGACATCACGCAGGCTATACACATTAAACTGAAGTATGGACATAACACAGAAGTATAGACATCACACAAGCTACACACATCACACAGAAGTGTGGACATCACACAGAAGTGTGGACATCACACAGAAGTATAGACACAACACAGGCTATACACATTACACAGAAGTGTGGACATCACACAGAAGTGTGGACATCACACAGAAGTGTGGACATCAAACACAAGTGTGGACCTCAAACAGAAGTATAGACATCACACAGGCTATACACATTACACAGAAATGTAGACATCACACAGAAGTATACAAATCACACAGGCTATACACATTACACAGAATTGTGGACATCACACAGAAATATAGACATCACACAGACTATACACATTGCACAGAAGTGTGGACATAACACAGAAGTGTGGACATCATACATAAGCATAGACAGCACACAGGCTATACACATTTGTGTGTACATAACACAGAAGTGTGGACAACACACAGAAGTGTAGACATCACACAGGCTATACACATTACACAGAATTTTGGACATAACACAGATGAGTGGACATAACACAGAAGTGTTGCCATAACACAGAATTGTGGACATAACATAGAAGTGTGGAAATCACACAGAAGTATAGAGATCACACAGGCTATACACATTACACAGAAGTGTGGACATAAATCAGAAGTGTGGACATCACAGAGAAGAATAGACATCACACAGGCTATACACATTACACAGAAGCGTGGACATCACACAGAAATATAGACAGCACAGAGGCTATATACATTAGTGTGGACATAATACAGAAATGTGGACAACACACAGAAGTATAGACATCACACAGCCTATACATATTACACAGAAGTGTGGACATAACACAAAACAATAGACATTAAAGTATAGACATCACACAGCCTATACATATTACACAGAAGTGTGGACATAACACAAAACAATAGACATTAAAGTATAGACATCACACAGGCTATACATATTACACAGAAGTGTGGACATCACACAGAACTATAGACATTAAAGTATAGACATCACAGAGGCTATACATATTACACAGAAGCGTGGACATCAGAATGAACTATAGACATTAAAGTATAGACATCACAGAGGCTATACACATTACACAGAAGTGTGAACATCACACAGAAGTATAGACATCACACAGTCTATACACATTACACAGAAGTGTGGACATAACACAGATGTGTTGACATCACAGAGAAGTGTGGACATCACACAGGCTATTCACATCACATAGAAGTGTGGACATAACACAGAAGTGCGGACATCACACAGAAGTATATACAGCACACAGGCTATACACATTAGTTTGGACATAACACAGAAGTGTGGACAACACACAGAAGTAAAGACATCACACAGGCTATACACATTACACAGAAATATGGACATAACACAGATGAGTGGACATCACACAGAAGTGTGGACATAACACAAAAGTGTTGACATAACACAGAATTGTGGACATAACACAGAAATGTGGACATCACATAGAAGAGTGGAAATCACACAGAACTATAGAGATGACACAGGCTATACACATTACACAGAAGTGTGGACATAACACAGAAGTGTGGACATCACACAGAAGTTTAGACATCACACAGGCTATAGACATTACACAGAAGTGTGGACATAACACATGAGTGTGTGGACATCACACAGAAGTATAGACAGCACACAGGCTATACACATTAGTGTGGACATAAAACAGAAGCGGGGACAACACACAGAAGTATAGACATCACACAGGCTATATATATTACACAGAAGTGTGGACATAACACAGAGCTATAGACATTAAAGTATAGACATCACACAGGCTATACACATTACACAGAAGTGTGGACATCACACAGAAGTATAGACATCACACAGGCTATACACATTACACAGAAGTGTGGACATCACACAGAAGTATAGACATCACACAGGCTATACACATTACACAGAAGTGTGGACATCACACAGAAGTATAGACATCACACAGGCTATACACATTACACAGAAGTGTGGACATCACACAGAAGTATAGACATCACACAGGCTATACACATTACACAGAAGTGTGGACATCACACAGAAGTATAGACATCACACAGGCTATACACATTACACAGAAGTGTGGACATCACACAGAAGTATAGACATCACACAGGCTATACACATTACACAGAAGTGTGGACATCACACAGAACTATAGACATTAAAATATAGACATCACACAGTCTATATATATTACACAAAAGTGTGGGCATTACTCAGAACTATAGACATTAAAGTATTGACATCACACAGGCTATAGATATTACACAGAAGTGTGGACATCACACAGAAGTATAGACATCACACAGGCTATACACATCACACAGAAGTGTGGACATAACACAGAAGTGTGGACATCACACAGAAGTATAGACATCACATAGGCTATACACATTACACAGAAGTGTGGACATAACACAGAAGTGTGAACATTACACAGAAGTGTGGACATCACACAGAAGTATAGACATCACACAAGCTATACACATCATACAGAAGTGTGAACATCACACAGAAGTGTGGACATCACACAGAATTGTGGACATCACTCAGGCTATACACATCACACAGAAGTGTGGATATAACACAGAAGTGTGGACATAACACAAAGGTGTGGACATCACACATAAATGTGGACATAACACAGAAGTGCGGACATAACACAGAAGTGTGGACATAAAACAGAAATGTGGACATCACATAGAAGTATGGACATCACACAGAAGTATAGAGATCACACAGGCTATACACATTACACAGAAGTGTGGACATAATAATGTAACCCAGCACATTATTCATTGTTTAGAATCTTTTTTATGTGGAGGGGGGGGGAATAAGGTAGTTTAAACATCATGACATCATGCTAGAATAGATACAAAGCAACTGAAGAACACAGTGAAGCTGGATGTAGGCTACAGAGTAATACTTTTCTTGGAAAATGAGAGCAGTTAAACTGTTTGACAAAGGGTAAAAAAAGGAGGAAGTATTTTATCAATTACCCTGTACTATAAATTATACACAAAACTGTTTGATTTATCAGAGTAGCAGAAGTATCCACTTATTGATGGAAATTATCAATTAACAAAAACAGGAGACAGCAGAACTCATATAACATACAAAAGAGGCTAACGGGTATTATTACATCCAAAGAAAGACCAGTCTTTTAGCAAAACTGTCACCTTATTAACTTCAAGTAAAGACCAAAAGCAAAGATGGGCTGAACACCTCCAAGAAATACTTAATCGATTACACCCAAAAGAAATTGATAGACCTTGAAACTGACTTACCAATCTCACAACTAAATATCAGCCTTGATGAAATTACATGAAACAAAACTGAAACAGCAATGAACCTAATGACTAACAACAAAGCTGCAGGTGAAAATGAAATAACAGCCAGAATGTTAAAAACTATTAACAGTGACAACATGAGACAACTACAGAGAATGTGTAATAAAGTTTTGAGAGAAAAAAAGATCCCGTCTAAATGGGACAAAAGGAGTCATTGTTAGAAAAAAAGGCAGCTGCAGTAATTGGAGAGGAGTAACCTTACTATCAGCTGTGTCAAAAGTATTTTGCAAAGTTATTCTGAATAGAATTCAAGATATAGTGGATACTGCAAGGAGAGAAGAATAGGCAGGATTTCAAAAAGGGAGAAGCTGTCTCGACCAAATCTTCACTCTAAGAATAATATTTGAAGAACATATTGAAAAGCAAAAATCATTAATCCTGAACTTCATAGACTTTAAAAAGGCATTTGATAGCATACACAGAGAATCATTATGGAGGATTTAAAGAATATATGGAATACCATTTAAGACTGTCAACATCATTAGTGACCTCTACAATGGATATATTTGTGCAGTCAACACAGATGAAGCAGTGAGTGAATGGTTTCAGATTGAAACAGGCATGAAACAAGGATGTATATTATCTCCCTTGCATTTTTGAATTGCCATAGACTTCATAATGAAAAAATGCTGCACAGGTAAAATAGGCATTGATTGGGTATGTGAGATCAAATAGAAGATCTTGATTTTGCTGATGACATAACTCTTATCAGTGACAATGTGAAATCAATGCAAGAAAAAACAGATAGCCTGTCTTCACTGGCTAACAAAATAGGACTTGAAATTAACAAGGTAAAAACACAAATAATGAAACTTCCCATTAATTAAGAATGAAAAATATACATAAAAGGAACAGCTGTTGAAGAAGTAAACCAATTTGCATACCTCGGCAACTACATAGGCCAGAACAGTGACACCAGAAAGGAAGTTAGAATTTGCAAAAGTAGCGTTGACCTTCAAGAATCTTGAGAATGGCAATAAAAAGTTATGAGCACAAAAACCAAGCTAAGATTATTCAATTCAAATGTAATATCCACCCTCATTATGCATGCAAATGCTGGAAAACAACTAAATAAATAGACAACAAATTAAACTCTTTTGAAAACAAATGCCTAAGGAAAATACTCAGTATAATGTGGAATGAATTCAAGAATGCAGAGATAAGATAGATAAGTGAGCAACAACCTGTCTCATGTGTGATCAGAAAAAAGAAGATGGGCATATTTAGGTCACGTGATGAAAAGAAACAACCAGAGAATCCCAAAAACAAGTTATCAAGTGGAACACAAAGTCCAAAGAAAAAAGAGGTCGACCATGTGAAACTCTAAAGAGCACATTATTAAGAGAGGCCAAATTAGTAGCCATAGAATCCCTTGATGAGATTGAAAAGCTTGCGGAAAACAAACTTGGCAAATTTCAATGCGAGCCCTATGTGATGTAAGATCATGTTTAAAAAAAAATCAAAAGGGTTAAAGCTGTGTGTCAAGTATTTAGTGCATTTAGAACAGTACACGTTTGTTTTACCAGCTCCAGTCTATGTGGTCATCGCTTGTAAATGCAATAAAACTATGAGTTGATGAAATTGTTCTTTGTTTATCATTTTGTTTTGAGAAGTTACCATGAAAATAGGAAATTTTGAGATTAATGTGGATTCAGGTTTTGAAAATAGAGACATGACCTCTCAGATTCAGACACAGTACAAAAACATGAGACAAAAAAAGGAAGGTCTCTAGCACACAGAGCAATTGACTCCCAGTGACATGAGACAAAGGAAAGTCTCCAGCACAAAGAGCAGTTGACTCCCAGTGACATGAGACAAAGGAAAGTCTCCAGCACAAAGAGCAATTGACTCCTAGTGACGTGAGGCAGAGCACAAAAACCAGCTGACTCGCATGACGAGAGGAGAGGCATTCCATTTTTTTTATATTTAGGATAGAAAATCCAACTTTTTTAAATATCGCATGCGCTCTGCCTGGATTCCCCATGGAAATTTTGCGTAAAAAACTTCTGATGATGACTTGCTGGTATACAAGTGTTGGGGAACAATTTTCAGGTAGTGAGGCAGCTTAAGCCCACGTCAGAAACTTGAAGATCATGGCAGGATTCGTACTTGACCTTCACCCCACAAAGTTTTATCCAGTGAGACCAGGCACAGAAGAGCGACAGCCAGTACTCAAAGCCAAGATATAAAGTGTCCTTCCCAGACAAACCACAGTGGAGGTTGCGCTAGTGCATCTTCATATTCTCAGCATCTGAAGCTCTGGAAGCAGATGAGGGCAGCCAGTGGCGGATCTTCTGTTTGTAGACGTAGGGCCCAGAAAGGGCAAGAGGCCTGGCGCCAACGTTTCATTTTCGTTTTCGTCTGTGAAATTGAAAGTCAGATAGTAACAGCAGAGATCCCATCTAGTGAGGATCAGGTCATACATCAGGAGGTGGACAGCACAGGCCGGGAGGGATGGAAGACCTTACCAAATTTAGCCTGGGGCTTGGGTGGTGGTTAATGCATCACTGAGGCCAAGATCCATGCGAAGCTGCGCAACAGACCAAGGGCAGATGGGAAATGTAGGCCCCATGTGGAAGTGCTCGTTAAGTATTTTTGTAATCACCCATGATTTATGTATGGGTATGTACATTTATGCATACATACATGCCAAAGCTGGAAAACAACTAAAGAAATAGACAAGAAATTAGACTCTTTTGAAAACAAATGCCTAAGGAAAATACTCGGCATTAAGTGGAACGAATTCAAGAACAATGCAGAGATAAGACAGATGAGCAAACAACAACCAGTCTCATGGGTGATCAGGAAAAGGAGATGGACATGTTAGTCACGTGATGAGAAGAAGCGAGCAGAGAATTCCAAAACAAGCTGTCAAGTGTAACACAACAGGCCGAAGAAAAAGAGGCAGACCACGTGAAACTCTACAGAGGGCATTGTTAAGAGAGGCCAAATTAATAGTCATAAAATCCCTTGATGAGGTTGAAAAGCTCGCCGAAAACAGAAACAATTGGCGAAATAGCTTGCGAGCCCTATATGGTGTTTAACGGCGAGTACATATTGTAATTAACAAGTAACTAAACAGAACAAAAGAACTAGAACGATTTATAGAAAAAAAGGTAACATCAATAGAACATTCATGTTTCTTCTGTATTGGGAATTTCTGATTGGAGATAATCGTTACTTTTTTAAATCCAGAAACGCTTTCCGGGATTTTCTTGGGACAAATTGATCAGGTACAGCAGAAAAATCCAACGTTCTTGTCTTGCCACTTTTGGTGCTTCAAACTGCTCATCATCATCATGTGCCGTGCCGACTGGCGTTGGCTATTATGCTTCTCCAGAGTACACGATCCTTCATGCAGGCCATCAGCTCAGTTGGTGATCTCCTCTCACACCATCCCTTCAGACTGTCCAGTATCATTTCTCTTGGTCTTCCTCTTGATCTTCTTCCTTCTATTTTTCCTGTTGTTATAATATTTTCAATGCCCCCTCTTCTCATTGCATGTCCTATGAAAGTACATTGTCTCTCTCTTATCTTTTTCACAAGGTTTTTTGTCTCTCCAGCTCTTCTCCTACATTCTTCATTAGTTATTTTTGCTGTCCAGGGGATTCGCAACATTCTTCTAATAAACCACATTTCTGCTGCTTCCAATGATTTTTGTGCAGACTTGCCTATTGTCCATGATTCACTTCCATATAACAAGATAGGTTCAATATAGCATTTTAGGACTCGTTTTCTAACATTCATTGATAAGGATGTGTTAACTAATATGTTTCTCATTCTCTGAAATGCAGTCTTTGCTTGGCCTATTCTGTTCCTAATTTTTGTTGTGCATTTCCCATCTGAAGTTATTACTGCTCCAAGGTATTTGAATTTCTGCACCTGCTTTAGAACAGTTCCGTTTAATTTAATACTGCATGCTGGTGGATTCTGTTTCTTAGATATAACCATAGTCTCTGTCTTTTTGATGTTCAAAGTAAGGCCTTTCTGTTCACTTTCTTTGGCGACTTTATTCAAGAGATTTTGCAGGTCTTGTTGGTTCTCAGCTATCAGTACTGTGTCGTCAGCATACCGAAGGTTGTTAATATTGTATCCTCCAATTTTTATGCCTGGTTCTGTGATGATTGTTCTTAGAATATTCTCGCTATACAGAGAAAAAAGGTCTGGAGATAGTACACATCCTTGTCGCACCTCTTGTTTTATAGGTTGATATTTTCCAATTCTATTTTCAACTCGAACTGCTGCTTCTTGCTGCCAGTATAGATGTTTTACAATCCTCAAGTCTTTGCCGTCTATATTGATGTCTTCAAGCATTTTAATAATTTCATTATGTTTCACCTTGTCAAATGCCTTGGTGTAATCAATGAAGCATAAGTAGAGATCTTTCTGTACTTCTAAAGCTCTTTCTGTTAAAACTGCTAGTCCATTCAAAAGTTCTTCCTTCATTAGTTGACCTAAATGTGACTTTTTATAGGGCACTACAGCTCCTTCACTACAGGTTATTGTTGCCGTCTCCTCCTGACTCTCAACAGTGTCAGTATTCTTTACCAGAGTGCCTTCCCTTTGCCTCTACCAGGGGGATTAGGCCCAAGCCAACCCCCCCCCCCACCCCGGCGTGCCCGGGGGGGGGGGGGTAAAAGGGGATTGTTGGCTTCAGATTTAAGATGCAGAATAAGGATGAAAGATTTGTATTTCTTTAGTAGGCTGCCCTCTCGTGCGCTGAGCTAATTTCATGTTCTCTCAACCTCCAGCCTTCTTTTGTTTGTCTGGGTGGTTGCTTGATTCAGTCTTAATAAATGTATTTATTCTCGGGGAAGGCTAGAAAATGAGGCGTGTTTCCTCGTCTCTTTTATTCATAAGGTGAATGCTTTTATTCATAAAGTGAACGCTTTATACAAACAGGGCTTAAAAAGGAAGTTGGTTTGACACCAAGTTCAGGAAAACCGTAATGAATCACATCTTCGAGGAAAACTGAACGAATCATCTTTAGCAGTTCAGTCCAAGCATTTCCTTGAAAATATTTTCGCCATTTCTCACGGTCTGCAGCCATCATTTGTGTGTGTGTGTGTGTGTTACATTGTAGAAACCGTACTAACAGGATGCAGTTACTCATGATACACTTGTAGCTACATCCAGGGTGAGATAACTGACACACCAAACATCAAGAGCCCCATCGTAAGTTCATGATTAACCCATACAAGCACCACGGATGCAACAATTAAAGGGATAAAGGAAAGACAACGATCATACACTATCATAAACGATCACATACGATCATACATGATCACATGCGATCATACACAATCATACAGAAAACTTTACAAGGAAGTAAAATATCGCTTCTTTCGCTGGATACACAAGCAGACAGAAACCCGGTGCAGGAACTTAAATTTGGAAAAAACAGAAATAAACACATTGAATTTTTTTTTTCAAAATTAAAAGACATAATGTTATAGTTAAACCACACCTAAAGCGTGTATGGAAAAAAAGGCAAGTGGACAACATCAAGAAAGAACCAGCATGCTCGGGTGTATGTGACAGTAAAAGACAGCAAGCAGGAGAACTTTCTTAGACTACGTGCAAACTAAAATAAATTTTTAAAACGTAGACTTACCAGAAAATCTTGAGCTATTTAGAAAAACAAAAAGTAAACATTTGTGCCTCCACGCTTGTTTTAATAACTCAGTCTGGAAGATGATCCCCGTCCAGGAAACCAAGAACGGTAACCACTGATGAAACCACCGGCAGAATCCATGACATGATAATGGAGGATCGACGACTAACTGAGCGGTACATTGTACTGAGTTGGGCATCTCACAGGAACGTGTTCATGCCATTATTCACAATGATCTTCAAATGACAAAGGTCTCTGTTTGGTGAGTGTCGAAACTTCTTGGAGCTGATCACAAACGACAGCGTCTCAACATGTGAAAAGACAATCTTGGGCATTTTTCAGCAGATCCTGAAAAGTTTCTTCAGCAATTTATGAATGTGGATGAGACTTAGCTTCATCATTTTCAGCCAGAAAGCAAAGAACAATCAAAGCAGTGGAAACATCATGGATCCCCACCTCCAAAGAAAGTAAGGGTGGTTCTGTCTGCAGGCAAAGTGATGGCTTCCATCTTTTGGCATTCAGAATGTGTGCTATTGCTAGACTATCTTCAAAAGAGCAGAACGGTCACCGGGGCCTATTACGCTAATCTTGTGAAGCAACTGTGGGTCACATTGAAGGAAAAGTGTCGAGTGAAATTGACAAGAGGAGTCAACTTTCATTAAGACAATGCTCCAGTTCACAAGTCGGCGGTGGCAATGGCTGATATTCATGAATGCAGCTTCCAGTTTCTTGAACATCCTCCTTACTCCCCAGATTTGGCCACTTCGGACTATTACTTGTTTACCAAACTCAAAAATAAGCTCATTGGTCTCAAATGTGCTACAGATGGTGACGTCATTCATGCTGTAGACCACTTTCTACTGGACACAAGATGATGGCTTAAAAAAAAAGGGATCCGTATGCTCCAGGATCACTGGACTAAGTGCATAAACATGCAAGGGAACTATGTTGAGAAATAACCCCAAAAAGATGTCCACAAATAATCCGTTGTACCTTATGCCGAGAACTTATCAATCACCCCTCGTATTTTAACATTATTTTCTCTTTAAACTAGCGCAATAGATAATGTTTTAACATTGTCCACTCATAAAACTAGAGCAAGGAATAATATTTAAACATTGTCCACTCATAAAACTAGAGCAATGGATACTATTTTAGCATTGTCCACTCATAAAACTAGATCAATGGATAATGTGCTAAAGGAAATGATGGAAAGTGATCTCCTTCTGCTTATCAACATTAAATTTGTAAGGTTTTCATCCCTGATTTTGTTAGGACCGGAAAGATGCTCCATGCTGCAGATATTTGCTTTTAGTTACATTTTGATTCTTGATGAATCTGCATTAACGCAGTGGAGTAGTCACTCGCTCGCCGACCAGGTGACCTGGTTTCAATTTCCAACCGTGCCTCGCAGAAACAGATGTGATTCACCCAGCCTCAAGAAAA
Organism: Achatina immaculata; assembly: GCA_009760885.1. Classification (NCBI taxonomy): domain Eukaryota; kingdom Metazoa; phylum Mollusca; class Gastropoda; order Stylommatophora; family Achatinidae; genus Lissachatina; species Lissachatina immaculata. The sequence goes on from CM019706.1 coordinate 37,795,608, forward strand.
AAAATAGGTACCATGGTTAACGTTCTGGGAAGGAAGAGGAATGACACCGCTAGCTACGGAGTTAGTGCTGATGGCGGTACTAATCGGCAGTTTCTGATCAACTGCTACCTAGGCAGCACATATGAGAGAGCACATACGGTTTTACCGTGTGCAATGACGCTGGCTCACAACACATACGACTTGTTGATTCTTAGTGCTCACTTTCCAGCATTTGTTGCAGTCGTAAAGGCAGAAAAGGATATATATATATATATATATATATAAGTAAGCGTAGGCCGACATCTTTCTCCATCTCTTTCAATTCCTCCCCCCTCCTTTTTTTTTCTTGTCTGGAATCAAAATGATCGCTGTTTTCCTGCCCAAACCTTGCAAGTATTTCTGTCTACTCCACCCTCTTTGTCTTTTGCCACGTATCTTTCCAGTCATGACCAATTCGTGTCTACTGATGTGTCCGAGAAACATTGATTGTCTTTTTTTCTTATGTACGGCATTAAACGTCATGATAATCTAGAGAAGACCGTCTTGGAAGGGTATATAATGGGGAATAAAAGGAGAGGAAGACCAAGGCGAAGATGGCTGCAAGATATCGTTGATAATCTGCAAATGGATGCATCAGCATATGTGTGTGTGAGAGAGAGAGAGAGAGAAAGAGAGAGAGAGAGAGAGGAGAGTGATATTCTAAGCCTCAAGGGCCTGTTTGCTTACCTGTATTGTATTAGGTTTACGTTTGTGTGAGCAGGTTAGATAGCTCAACGCGTTGCTGGGAAATGTTTTTCTGCGTGGATTTTTCGGATAACAACCTGTACCTAGGCTTGCATGATGCCTGCAGTAGGTACGTTTGTTTTCACATCGGGTTCCGCATGGGCAGGCATGATTTAAGTACATTCTTACAATAGTCCAGGTCCTGGCAGGTACTGCAGGTCTTATCACGTGACAGAAATAAGAGTCGCTGAGTAGGAGAGGGGTGCGGTTTCTTTGACCGAAGACAGGTAGTTCTATTTAGTGGTATTTAAAATAACAAATCTTCATGTATTATAGTGGACAGTCCCGTATTTTAAGGATTTGTCTCGGGAACAGCATTACTTCGGTTAGGAAGTCTAAATGTCTCCGTTTTCAAACATGTCTCCTATTTCCTCTGGTATTCCCTATTTCTTTTGTGATCACCGCATCTCCGGAAATACCAAGAAATTAAAAAAGAAAGCAAAGAAAAAAAAAAGAGGAAATGTAGATATTTTGAAGAAACTGACTCTGTAGATATCTACAGAAGTGAGTCTGTCGGACACATTTATAAGTAAAAATCTAGGCCTGGTCTACTGATTCAAATTAAAAAAAAAAAAACAACCCAAAAGTTAAAAAAAACAAAGTTACTCTAACTATCTCCCCCCCCCCCCCCCCACCCCCTGGAATGAGTGCATGTCTGGTAACTGAACTTAGAAAAGCTGATCAGTTTATAAATTCTGAAGGAAATGTGGAACTATCCCCCACCCGCCCACGCCGTTCTGGCAGTTTATCAGGTCTAGTGGGGGTGGGGGGTGGTGGGAGAGGGTATGGCGGCGTGTCTAGTTATGCATTGCTCATAGTCCCAGAGGGCCCATTTTACAAGAGGGTCCGGATAGCTTCCAGAGGGCATAAGAGTGTCATCAGAGTGTGATAAGAGTGTCATGATAGTGTCACGAGAGTGTCATAAGAGCGTCATGAGAGTGTCATGAGAATGTCATAAGAGTGACATGAGAGTGTCAAAAGCGTGTCATAAGAGCGTCATGAGCGTTATGAGAGTGTCTTCAAAGAGTCAGTAGAGGATTACATATGTATATATGTATGTGTGTACGTATGTGTGTATGTATGTGTGTATGTAGGTATGTATGTGAGTGTATGTATGTATGTTGTGTGTATGCATGCATGTGTGTATGTGTGTATGTATGTGTATGTATGTATATGTTTGCATATGTGAATATATGTGTATGCATATGTGCATGTGTGTATGTATATGTGTGTATGTATGTGTGTATGTATGTATGTATATTTGTGTGTATGTATGTATGTATGTATGTGGACGTATGTATGTATGTATGTATGTATGTATGTATTTGTGTGTATATATGTATATGTGCATGTATGTATGTGTGTGTATGTTTGTGTGTATATATATCTGCGTATATGTGCACGTATTTAAGTGTGTATGATGTATGTGTGTATATATATGTATAGATGTATGTGTGTATGTATGTATGTTTGTGTGTATGTATGTGTATATATGTGTGTATGTATGTATTTGTGTGTATTCATGCATGTATGTATGTGTGTATCCATGTATGTGTATAAGTGTGTGTGTTTGCTTGTCTGTCTGGTCAAACCGTCCCCACTTAAGTTTGTTAAAATGAATGACCTACATCCTCGGAAAGTCGAAGAAAAAACTGACTAGGACTCGTCTTCAAGGTTAAGAATAGAGACTATTACTCGTCTTGAAGGTTGAGAATAGAGACTATTACTCGTCTTGAAGGTTGAGAATAGAGATTATTACTCGTCTTGAAGGTTAAGAATAGAGACTATTACTCGTCTTGAAGGTTAAGAATAGAGACTATTACTCGTCTTGAAGGTTAAGAATAGAGACTATTACTCGTCTTGAAGGTTAAGAATAGAGACTATTACTCGTCTTGAAGGTTAAGAATAGAGACTATTACTCGTCTTGAAGGTTGTGAATAGAGACTATTACTCGTCTTGAAGGTTGAGAATAGAGACTATTACTCGTCTTGAAGATTGAGAATAGAGACTATTACTCGTCTTGAAGGTTGAGAATAGAGAATATTACTCGTCTTGAAGGTTAAGAATAGAGAATATTACTCGTCTTGAAGGTTAAGAATAGAGACTATTACTCGTCTTGAAGGTTAAGAATAGAGACTATTACTCGTCTTGAAGGTTAAGAATAGAGACTATTACTCCTCTTGAAGGTTAAGAATAGAGACTATTACTCGTCTTGAAGGTTAAGAATAGAGACTATTACTCGTCTTGAAGGTTAAGAATAGAAACTATTACTCGTCTTGAAGGTTAAGAAAGAGACTATTACTCGTCTTGAAGGTTAAGAATAGAGACTATTACTCGTCTTGAAGGTTGTGAATAGAGACTATTACTCGTCTTGAAGGTTAAGAATAGAAACTATTACACTTCTTGAAGGTTAAGAATAGAGACTATTACTCATCTTGAAGGTTAAGAATAGAGACTATTACTCGTCTTTAAGGTTAAGAATAGAGAATATTACTCGTCTTGAAGGTTGTGAATAGAGACTATTACTCGTCTTGAAGGTTGTGAATAGAGACTATTACTCGTCTTGAAGGTTAAGAATAGAGACTATTACTCGTCTTGAAGGTTAAGAATAGAGACTATTACTCGTCTTGAAGGTTAAGAATAGAGACTATTACTCGTCTTGAAGGTTAAGAATAGAGACTATTACTCGTCTTGAAGGTTAAGAATAGAGACTATTACTCGTCTTGAAGGTTAAGAATAAAGACTATTACTCGTCTTGAAGGTTAAGAATAGAGACTATTACTCGTCTTGAAGGTTAAGAATAGAGACTCTTACTCGTCTTGAAGGTTGAGAATAGAGAATATTACTCGTCTTGAAGGTTAAGAATAGAGACTATTACTCGTCTTGAAGGTTAGGAATAGAGACTAGGACTCGTCTTGAAGGTTAAGAATAGAGACTATTACTCGTCTTGAAGGTTAAGAATAGAGAATATTACTCGTCTTGAAGTTTAAGAATAGAGACTATTACTCGTCTTGAAGGTTAAGAATAGAGAATATTACTCGTCTTGAAGGTTAAGAATAGAAAATATTACTCGTCTTGAAGGTTAAGAATAGAGACTATTACTCGTCTTGAAGGTTAGGAATAGAGACTAGATCTCGTCTTGAAGGTTAAGAATAGAGACTAGGACTCGTCTTGAAGGTTAAGAATAGAGACTAGATCTCGTCTTGAAGGTTAAGAATAGAGACTATTACTCGTCTTGAAGGTTAAGAATAGAGACTAGATCTCGTCTTGAAGGTTAAGAATAGTGACTAGCTCTCGTCTTGAAAGTTAAGAATAGAGACTATTACTGGTCTTGAAGGTTAAGAATAGAGACTATTACTCGTCTTGAAGGTTAAGAATAGAGACTATTACTCGTCTTGAAGGTTAAGAATAGAGACTATATCTCGTCTTGAAGGTTAAGAATACAGACTAGATCTCGTCTTGAAGGTTAAGAATAGAGACTAGGACTCGTCTTGAAGGTTAAGAATAGAGACTAGAACTCGCCTTGAAGGTTAAAAATAGAGACTAGGACTCGTCTTGAAGGTTAAAAATAAAGACTAGGACGTGATAACTTTTGTAGTCACTGGACTCGACGGCTACATCTCTTTCTACAGTGCGGTATTACCGAGATAACGCTTGATTCGGTTATGCCACTGGGTTGTGTTCTGTCGAACATATTTAACTTGAATCTACAGTCTGTTGAGTTTTGTCACGTGCACGTGTACTGTATTAAAACAAACATTATGTTTGATGTAGACAAAGTAATGGCAAGAAATATGAGCACAGCACGTGACGCCAGTTAAATAGACCCATTCAAATTGAAGGATTTTTAAGATTAGCCACTCTCACTTATAATGCCATTCCTGTTTTATTACCCTCGTCTCGGAGGGAGGGAGGGAGGGAGGAAGAGAGAGAGAGAGAGAGAGAGAGAGAGAGAGAGAGAGAGAGAGAGATGGATAATTTAAGTCTCTAGACTTTTGTAACAACTTTCAGTGTATAGAAGCGTTACCAAGGTGAGCATGTCTTTACAAACAGAAGGAACTAAAAACAAAGAAACTCAGAAATTTAAGAAGCGGGTCTAGCGGGAGGTGATGGAATACTGAAGATGAATACTGTATTCTTAAAATAGTTTAATACTGTTTAGCACTTTAAAATGAGTAAATTATTGCTGAGATGCTAGAGAAAACGAAGTATATATATATTATATACATACATACATACATACATAATACAAACATACATACATACATACATACATACATACATACATACATACATACATACATACATACATACATGCATGCATACATACATACATACATACATACATACATACATACACACATACATACATACATGCATGCATACATACATACATACATACATACATACATACATACATACATACATACATACACACATACATACATATACATATATAGTCACTTTCATTTATTTTACTTTCTTCTTCACTATCACAACTCACAACCTCTTGTGCTTGCTGCAACAAACCACTGCTAATCTGGAGGTCGGAATCAACGTTCATTTTACTTTTGACTCGTGGACTTGAGATTTGACTTGAGACTTGCAAGGCTAAAACTTAAAAAGCCTTTTAAAACTTAAAAAAAAAACTTTAAAAAACAGGTGTAAAGACTTGCAAGTTATTTTAAAAGATTTAATACTTGATTTAAGATTTGAAGGTAGTGATTTGAGACTTGACTTAAGACTGGCCATGAAGGACGTGAAACCATCTTTTCAAATTGCTCAGATTTTTTTACCATTTCTTATTCACACGTTTCTGTTGACAATCTGAAGCACTGACATGTAAACTTACCATTAGACTTTATGTGTAAATACAGCACAGATATATAAAGTTACCATTAGACTTTATGTGTAAATACAGCACATATATATAAAGTTACCATTAGACTTTATGTGTAAATACAGCACAGATATATAAAGTTACCATTAGACTTTGCGTGAAAATATAGCACAGATATATAAAGTTACCATTAGACAATATGTGTATATACAACACAGACATATAAAGATACCATTATACATTATGTGCAAATACAGCACAGACATATAAACATATTATTGGGAGTCACTGTGTAAGTTGGAGTGAACAACTGACTTCTATTATACGGGACAGTCCTGTATTTTAGAAATTTGTCTCCGGAACCGTAGTGCTTCGATCCTGACGCATCAGTGTCCCTTATTCTAAAATATATGTGCCATATTGTTCATTTTTCTCATTTTTAATTGCTGCATGATCGAAAATACCAAGAGTTCTTTAATTATCTTAGTGAATATAGTGCTTTTTTAATTAGTAAAATTGATTCTGTAAAGAAGTATAAGTAAACCTGATTGGTACATTTGTTAGTAAATTTGTAGACTTAGTCTATTTATTAGAATACTGGGTTAAAAAAGAAAGTCTGCTGTAAATTCCAGTCTCTGTCTCTCTGTCTTTCTCTCTCAGAATGTCAAACATTATGTTAGACATACCAGTTCTTAACCCTTTTGAAATAAAATCAATCAATCCTTCAATCAATCATTTTCTCTCTCCTCTCCCTCCTGTATAAAACTATGAAAACATAAGAAATAATGCAAGAATTACCCGGTATTTGTCCTTATCGTTTTCTCTTACAAATTATTACAGGGCGACAGAGCATGATGGGAATGTTGGTTGCAGGTACCAAAAAAAAATGGTGATTTGTGAAGGGCAACAAACAGTACGTGCGCTGTTATTGTACCAGCACATGTGATTGTGTTAAAGGGAAAAGTAAGTTAAATCTACGAAAAGTCATTTCTATCAGCAGTTTGGTCTCCGGCAAAGATGACTGAAATTGTAAAATGTCTTTATAGAACACGGATGCTGCAAGAAAAGCCATGCAGATCCTGCTAGAGGGGATAAACGTCACACATATTTCTTTTCTTAATATATAAATAGATCTGAAGTGGCCGGTTTCTGAAGCGGTAAAGTTGGTTGCTACAAAGAAGTTGTATATGTTTTTTTTTTACAAAGCAGTTGTACAAGTGGGAAAATCTGTAAAGTGAAGTTCCTAGTTCCTACAATTTTTTTAATATTTAACACACAATCAGTCAGTCAGCCATTTGCATGTCCCTTGCGGAACTTTGCCTCCCTAACAGCTCTCCTGTAGGCCTCTCAGTTGTAAGCAAGATGCCCTGCTGCTGATACATCCATTTACAGATTATCAACGATGTCTTGCAGCCATCTTCTCCTTGGTCTTCCTCTCTTTCATGCGGAGGTGGGGAGGAAAGGAGGCTGGAATTGGGATCAACAATTCAGTTTAAATTTGAAACATTTTTAATGAATAGGCTAGGTCTACAACTTTACTTACAAATGTACCAATTAGACCTGCATGCTGTACATCTCTACAGAGTCAGTTTCCATAAAAAAGCAAGATCTTCAGTAAAATAAGTAAAAATAAATTATTGGCACTTCGAAATATGCGACGACCAAAGATGAGAATGCGGGAAAATATGGGACATGTGTCTGAAGACAGGGGATATGCAAAAGTCCCGACTGAAATAACACGGTTCCGGAGACAAATTATTAAAATACTTGACTATCCCGTATAAAACAGTACAGCTGGCCACTGTAACAACACATACACACACACTGAGAAAGAGAGAGAGAGAGAGAGAGAGAGAGAGAGAATGAGATATGTGATGTGCATCCTACACATATTTCAACTATCACACACATAAATAATATTTTCACAGACGAAAAGGGAATTGACTACTTCATAAACTGATTTCATGAATCCCAGGGGCATAGCTCCAGATATTGGTATTATGAAATAAACAAGATACACCAGATAAAAACTAAAATAATACGCAATATTTATTTGCACATGAGAAAAAAAAAGGACAATAAAACTTCTTCATTCATCTCTGAGAAGTTCACAGCTGTACCGATGAGATGTTGAATGTTCCAGTCTGATACTCTCAGAGACAAACTTCATGTAGGATGAAGGCATAGAGCAATGGGGGCTTGTGCTTTCAGTAGACTGTGTGATCACAGAAAGGGAGATGACTGGCACTATGGTTTTAGTTAGGGTGCTAGTTGGCTAAGTCGATAGTACGCTGTTCTCTCGTGGCTAGACGGCTGCTCGTCCTACCGGAGTCGGTGTTCGAATACCAGGTAATTCTCTTGTGATTTTTCTTTCTCTCACGTCTCACTAAAGTGCTTTGTCTACGATTTTTTCGAGGTTTAATCTTACAATATTTGTTATCTTACTTTACCGTACCAAAACCTCGTAGTTTCCTATTTATAAAAAAATATGGTTTTAGTTGTACCAGAAAGCTGTACTTTGACTCTTAGACTTGCTCTGGACATCAGGACGGAGGACAATGACGTTTTGATAATGTGTGACGTAGATAAGAAAATAAAACTTAAAATTTAAAATAGGACATGAAATCACGTGACAGCCTAATCACTGAAAAATGCACAGTGAAAATGTGAAGTTCTGAATACAGCTTAAGTGATACTGGACACTTTATACGAATTTTTTAAATTTTTTTTTTATGTACAAAAAGAACAAATATATCCGCACTACAAGAACTTAATATTGAAGAATGTTGGCTAGAAAGAAAGTTACACAGAGGAAACTTAAATATTTTGGAAATATTAAACTTCATGAGAATTTAGAGAAGACCGTCTCGGAATGGTATATAAAAAGTAAAAAAGTAAAGATAGTCCCATAGCAAATGCCGTAGGGGGTGAAGCGTTAGAGACCTCATTATGCTGGGTCATCAGCGTATGAGGTAGGGTGACCAGTTCCTTTCCTCGCTGCCTTTACTTCCCAGATTTTCTCTGGTACCCATTTTGCGAGGCTGGGTCGACCTCGGGGCCGTATTGGTCGGAAAAAAAATCCCGCTCAGCTGGGGATTCGAACCCTCGACCATTTGGTTGCTAGACGAGTGCTCTAACCACTACGCTAGCCGGCCCCCATGGAATGGTATATAATGGGAAAAAAAAGCAGAAAGACCAAGGCGAAGATGGCTGCAAGACATCGTTGATAATCTGCACTTGGACGTATCAGCAGCAGGGCATCTTGCTTAGAACCAAGAGGCCTACAGCAGAGCTGTTAGGGAGGCAAAGTTCCGCAAGGGACATGCAAATGACTGACGGACTGATTGCTCGTATACTGTAAGTATTTGTATTTTTGTAATGTTCTAAAGTTGGTCCACTGGTAACTCTTCTTGGTTACGGAATTGATTTTATGTGATATCCTAATAATTCTACTGTACTGACTACGAGGTGTACATTGTACAGTACACATGTCTGTAGCTTATCCTTCGTTGAACATCGATCTCTTGATAACCAGTCTTAAAGCGCCTCGTCTATACATGATTCTGTTACAGTGAAGGTAGTGTTTAGAGTGTTTGTGATGCCCTCTGCCCTTCGTTTTACTAGATGGGATCTTTCCTTTTTCCCTGGACCCCTAGCCTCTATTACTGTTCACCTCAGGACATTATGGTGTTTCATGTAGTCAAAGACAGGTAAATGTTTTTTCCCTGATAGAACTGAAGGGCCAGTTTTCGTTCACGTTCATTAAAAATACTTGTATTCTTCTCCTATCTTTTCGAGATGTTCTGTGGAATCTTCTGTAATTTGTCATCTAGATTAAAAATACTTGTATTGCTTTTCCTATCTTTCCAAGATATTCAGAGGAGTCTTCTGTAATTTATCATCTAGAAAAACGATTTATAATCTGGCTCCAAATATTGCACGGCTACTCGGCTCAGGCGCCTTTCATCTTAAAAGAAGATACGAGTAATTCCAGGTTAAAGAGACCCAGGTTAAAATCTCAGAGACCAGGACACGGGGGGAAGGCGTGATGCTGCGGGCATGTGGAGTTATAAGTTTCTATATTTAATATTATTATAAGGCTAGGTTCAACATTTGAGCTGCTAGCACTGCAGTTCCGATCTCCTGATCTCCTGATCTCTCTCTCTCTCTCTCTCTCTCTCTCTCTCTCTCTCTCCGTCTCGCTGTATATATCTTTGTCAAAAATATTACTTATATGTGTTCATACCATCATATGATGACATAAAACTTTAGTACCAAAGAAATGTCAGAGGAGAAAAAACATCGCGACCACAGGAGTTTGTGATACACACTGAGAATACCAAGAGCCTTAAAGGGATGTAAGTACATGCAAATTATAAACGTAAAGACTAGAATAAGAAGAACCAATGATAACGAAGTAGGAATAATTAGTAACCAATGGTAGAAAAGCAAAACTGAAAATGATAAGAGAAAGAGAGAGAGAGAGGGAGAGAGGGAGGAGAGAGAGAGAGAAAGAGATAACTGAAAAATAAAGAAATGAAAACTGAAAAAGGCAAGATATTTCAGAAATAAGCACATGATATAACTGATTAACTTAAAACTGGAAAGTTAAACCAAAGAAGAAAGATAGTGAACGAAATATAAATTTAGATCTGAATTTTAAAAAAATACAACACAAAAATCTCTGAATTTTGACAAACGATGAATGAGAACTGGTAATGAATATTGAGATAAACAATGAGTAACCATTAGGATTGTTACCAATCCCCCTCCCCCCTCACCACCACCAAGTATAGACCACCTCCCGGGCAAATTACCTGTCTGTCCAGTGCCATGTTGCCATGTTGCTAGGCGACAGCCGCCATGCTTTTCCACAATTTTCTATTCCGGGAGTTAATTATGAGCTGGGTTGGTGTTATTTCTCCATGCCACCTCGTCTGTCCATCTATCATATTCTCTCTTTGTCTGCCTCAGTCTCTTTTGCCCTCTATCTTTCCTGTTATCAAATATTCCAGCCCACGTGCTCTCATGACGTGTCCTACAAATTTGGGTTGCCTCTCCCAGAATTTTGTTATTGCTTGTCTCCCTTCTTCTGCCTCTTACAGGACCTTTTCGCTGTCTGTGCTATCTTTAGTATTCGTCAAAGCAGCCACACTTCCATGACCTCCAGGCGGGGCTGCACTTCCCTGGTGACTGTCCATGTTTCACATCCATAAAACAGGATTGGTTTAACATAACATTAGAGCGCTCTTTTTCTCGTGTAGAAATCAGACAGAATTCTTTATAAAGTGGGTTTTTTTTACTAATGTTTCACAAAGTCATTTTTCATTTTGGCGTCACTTCCTCTGACAGTGTGATTCAGTCTGGTCCTCCCTCCGCCATACCCCCCTCCTCTTCTCTCTCCGTGATGTCTCTGTAAATAAACAATAACTGTGAATGAGATTGATGCACTTCTTAAAGTAAGATAAAAATGATGAATCTCAAAAGATGCAGAGGAAGGGTAAACATTATGTCTGTAAACATTGTATACACTCTAGATTATGTTATGATGAAGAAGAACCGACGGACCTCAAATAAAACCAGGTCTGAAAATGTAATAGAACTTTGAGATTTTCTAAAGATATATTTGTCATCGCTATCAAACGCAATTTCCTATCTCTGAAGATCATCATGCCACTCCCGCTGATGTGCTACTTGTATCTCTAATCAAATTTCTTGAGTGTATAGTTCTGTCACGAGTATTTCTCTCTTGAGTGGCATCTTAGTCTCTCAGTTTAAAACTGATGATATCAAATGTTCTAACTTCTGGAGTTAAACGCGACAAGTGCTGTAAAGTTAACGAAAGTTCGACTTAGTGTGTTCTTGAGTGTGCTGCATTTATGTGAGAGTAAAGATAGATAAAAATAAGGAAACAGATGAAAAAGATCCGAAATGAAAAAATAGCAGTCTTTGCTGACGTAGAGCGTAGTTTTCTAGCCATCATTTCACAGAGTTAGTTCAGATTATCTCCACCACACTCAGGACAAGCTCACTGGTGTTTCGATCTCCCGCCCAATATATCAGACAGCCTACCACGACTGACAACATCTGTTCCATGTTGACTGACTAAAGACACTCACGTTTAGGCAACTCCAGGTTTAATGCACATCCCGATAATTCTTGACAAACTGCTGGAGCTAGCATCTGCAGAAAAACGCTTTGATCTTTCAGCATCTTTTATAGCAAGTATAATATCGCTTTATCCATTCCGTGACCAACACCCCCACCCCACCCCCTGTGACCAGGAAGAAAAATGAACATTGGTTGACTAATCTGTGAACTATGTTATCTGATGAGCCCAGCTTGAATCTTGTTTAGCAAGTTAATTGAATCACTCACTGTACGTGCCTGCTTGTACTTCTGAGTTGCCAGCCACTCCCAAGTCTTTGTAACTGCCCCGATCTATCTGTGATGGCTCCAAAAGCACGGTTATCTTTACAGACTGTTTTACCATGGAATGTCGCTGTAAAAGTTCATGGACAGCGCTCACCACGAACCGCTGATTCATCTGTATATATTATAGCGGCATCCTCACTGCAGTTATCGTAGAGTAATGCATTAACGTCATCTTCCACTGCCACTAGTGTTTGTTCCTTACATCTACCATCAGGTGTGATTTGTACAGAAATATTCACTCCCAGATTCCGACGTATCAACGTCCATTCATGTCCCGGGGGTACATGCCGCGTACAAGAAATTTGTTGAATAACCTCTTAAGTTTGTTACCTTTGGTTTTAATAAGTTCTGTGTACAGGGTGACATTACTCCAACATAAATGTACGACAAGTCTAAAGTTCTAATGCCACACAACGTCATAACGTCTAATAACACATCTATCACAACAACATGACGTTAAATAAAACATCTATCAAGAACATAATGTTCAGTAACACATTTATCACCACCACCACCACCAACAACAACAACAACAACAACAATATAAAGTTTAATAACAAAAATATCAAGAACATCATAAAGTTTAATAACACATCTAGCAACAACAACATGACGTTTAATAAAACGTCTACCAACAACAGCATGACGTTTAATAAAACATCTATCAAGAACATAATGTTCACATGAAAGTTTAATAACAAAACTATCAAGAGCAACATAACGTTTAATAACACATATATCAACAATAACAAAACGTTTAATAACATATTTATCAACAAATCATAATGTTTAATAACATCTATCGTCAACAGTGTTACACAAGGACATACGAGTATATTTCAGAAAAACTGATGGCAAATTTCAACATTCCAAAATTATCTTATTATATCATGATAGCAAACCACGTGTGCTCCTATACCGTATTATTCTAGCAGACAGTTACCGATATTACGATGAGAATTACACTTCGAATATCAGCTTAGTAACACTTTATAGCGCGTGGTTCAACACAAAATAAGATCAAATCCACTTTGAAAGCAACTTCAGTATTAATAACAGGAACAAAACTGACGCCATATTACTCTCACAATCTTGTCTTCTAAAGAATAACAACCAAAAACAAATAAGAGAGACGAGCTATTAAAAGAGCAAACATAAATTTATTCTTCAATGCTCGAACAAACAAAGCAAAAAAAACCTCTAAATTAAGCTTTCGTTGTTCTCTATCTGGTTCCTTTCTAGTTCTGTAGCTGGTTCCTCCCTAGTTATGTAGCTAGTTCCTTCCTATATTTCTATTCTATACTTTTAGTCTACTTTAATATATATTTTTACAAATAGGAAACAGCGAGATTTTCCCAAGATAAAGTAATAGAACAGAGTTTTGTGTGGTTGAACTTTGCAAAGATCATAGACAAAGACTTCTAGACGTGAGAGAATGAAACATGACAAGATAATTACCTGAGACTTGAACTACGGCCTTCTGTAGGACGAGAAACCGTCTAGCCACTACAGAACAGTGCCTCAAACTAAGTTGATTAATGCACCGTTTTCTCATAGTTTTCTTTCTTTCTCTCACGTCTAAAAGTGTTTTGTCCGTGATTTTTCTAGTTCTAACCATAAAACTTCCTCTAGTTTCATCTCTATAATCTGATTGTTTGAAACAAAAATAATCCTAAGTTTCTGTCATTTTCTCTTAAGCCTAAAATTCTGAAAACTGCTACTGAAAAAAAAATTCAATTAATCATAAACTAAAAATGTAACTGACAAGACAGAAATTATTCCGTCTAAACACGTTCTCCTTTGTCAAAAGTTTAGCAGCAGCTGACCAGAATGACCTTGGCTTAGCTGAGAGCGAGTTCTTTACACAACATCCGGTCAAAAAACACTCAAGCCTGGCCAGGCAAACACTTTCTTAAGCTGCACGCCTGTCTTTTCCCTCAACTGCTCACGACTAATTAAAAAAAAAAAACGTAAGACAAAAATGAACTCTGGACTTGACCTTCACATTCACACAAGCACAGACATAATTCAAAGTACAGCCTACGCCTTTCCCTCCTCTTTCTCAGCTTAATTCTCATCTGCCAGTAAAGCTCCACCCCTTTATACTATAACGTATTCAAAACAGTCATTCATGACGAAATTCAAACTATGGCTTGAGAAGTTAACATTATTTCAGAGAAGGATATTAATTATTTCTTTGAATAGTGATAATGTTCAAAGGTGGTAGGTGGCGATGAAAACAATGATAATGATGATAATATTCTTGGTGACAGGTGGTGAAGAAAACAATGAAAATGATGATAATTTTCATGCTGACAGACTGTGATGAAAACAATGATAATGATGATAATTTTCTTGGTAACAGGTGGTAATGAAAACAATGAAAATGATGATAATTTTCATGCCGATAGACTGTGATGAAAACAATGATAATGATTATGATTTGCTTGGTGACAGGTGGTGGCGAAAACAATGATAATTATGATGATTTACTTGGTGACAGGCTGTGATGAAAAAATTGATAATGATGATAATTTTAATGCTGACAGATGACAGATGGTGATGAAAACAATGATAATGATGACAATTTTCTTGCTGACAGGTGATGATGAAAATAATGAAAATGTTGATGATTTTAATGCTGACATGGTGATACCGTTAATGACGAGTACTAATAATGGAAACAGAAGATTCTTCGTTCTTAAGGCACAGGTAAGACAACTGATAGATACACTCCTGGATAGTACTCAAGGCTCAGCAAGATAACTAATGGATATACCCCAGGATAGTACTCAGATACTCCAGGCGCAAGTAAGATAACCAATGGATACACTCCAGGAAACTACTCAATTACTCAAGGTACAGGTAAGACAACTGATGGATACACCACAGGATTGTACTAAAACAAATAAGGCACAGGTAAGACAACTGATGAATACACTCCATGATAGTACTCAAATAATCAAGGCACAGGTAAGACAGCTGATGGATACAGTTAGGATATTACTCAAATACTCAAGGCCCAGGTAAGACAACTGATGGATACACTCCAGAATAGTACTAAAATACTCAATGCACAGTTAAGACAACCAGTGATTACACTCCAGAATAGTAATCAAATACTCAGGGCATATGTAAGACAACCAGTGATTACACTCCAGGATAGTACTCAAATACTCAAGGTACAAGTAAGACAGCTGAAGGATACACTCCAGGATATTACTCAAATACTCAATGCCCAGGTAAGCCAACCAGTGACAACACTCCAGGATAGTACTCAAGTACTCAAGGCACAGGTAAGGCAAATGATGAATACACTTAAGGATAGTAGTCAAATACTCAAGACACAGGTAAGGCAACTGAAGGATACACTCCAGGATAGTACTCAAATACTCAAGGTACAGGTAAGGCAAGTGATGGATACGCTCCAGGATAGTACTCAAATACACAAGGCCCAGGTAAGACAACCGAAGGATACACTCCAGAATAGTACTAAAATACTCAAGGCACAGTTAAGGCAACTGATGGATACACTCCAGGATAGTACTCAAAATCTCAAGGCATAGATAAGACAACTGATGGATACACTACAGGATGGTAATCAAATACTCAAGTCAGAGGTAAGACAACTGATGGATACACTCCAGGATGGTACTCAAATACTCAAGGCCCAGGTAAGACAACCGAAGGATATACTCCAGGATAGTACTAAAATACTCAATGCACAGGTAAGACAACCAGTGATTACACTCCAGAATAGTACTAAAATACCGCTGCTGGCGAGATTCTTCAGCTGCCGTGCGTGGAGCAGTGCTCCTCCCGACCAATGAAGAAAGGTGCAAATGGGGTTGCCGCGCAGCACCACTACGGAAAAGGTGGTAGAATGGATAAAACGAAGCAAACAGTCAAACCACGGCACCTCTGTTCTGGAGGTCGGCCACGTCCTGAGTGCAGTCCTATCGGGTGAAATGCATGAACCGGCTTGTCCCAGAGGTTAAGACACTGCTGGCGAGACTCTTCGAATGCCGCGCGTGGAGTGAAGCTCCTCCCTTTCAAGGAAGAAAATGCGGAAAAGAAATAAAGGTTCCTGTGCGGCGACGATGTGAAATGTGAAGAAAAGGATAAAGTGAAATTTAATCGGTGTGTCCAGTAGTATCGCTGCGAGAGCTACACATACCACAGCACCTCTGCTCTATAGGGTGGCCACGTCCGAAATACACCCACACTAGTGAAATATGCCTAAACTGGCACACACCAGGGGTGAATCTTGAAGGCTACGCATGTCACCGTACCTCTGCTCTAGAGGTCGGTCACGTCCCAAACACGCCCATACTGGGATAATATGCCTAAACCGGCTCAACCAAGGGGTAGAATTTACTAGTGGCGAGGATTCGTCCTCCTGGACAAAAGCTCCATCTTGGTCACAACTAAGAAGGGTAGCGGCCGCGACCGCAAAATGCTGAAGTCGGAGACACTGGACCAGGGAAGTCTAGATAGGCAACCACCTCTCACCCGGCGGGGATGATTGCGTATCCTAATCACGCTGAGGTTTTCCGGTGATTAATTTCAACTCGACTGGATGGGCAACCACCTCTCCCCGGCGGTGATACACGGGTATCTCAAAACACGTCGAGGTTTTCCAGTGAGAAGGTCCAACTCTGGCCTGGGTGGGCTATCACCTCTCACTCAGCGGTGATGCACTGATATCCTAAACACGTCGAGGTCTTCCGTTGAGAAAGTCTAGACTAAACTGGTGCAACGAAAACCACGGTGTCACGCAATCCGCTTCAGAGACCCACCAAGAATATAGGCTAAAGCCCTGCGATACTCTGAACCTCTTGTGGTCCTCTCGGGGATCTCGTGTGGGGACCACACAGGAGACCACAGGACCTAATGAGGACCACAGGCGTAAATTCAGTAGGATCACATTGCGGTCTTGGTGGTAGAAGCGAACAAAGAAGAAGAAGAAGTACTAAAATACTCAAGACACAAGCAAAACAACTGATGAATACACTCCAGGATAATACCCATCGGCCAAGCAAGACAACTGATGAATACACTCCAGGATAGTACTCAAGGCCAGGCATGACACCTGATGAATACACTCCAAGATAGTACTCAATGGCCAGGCAAGACAACTGATGAATACACTACAGGATAGTACTCAAATACTCAAGGCACAAGCAAAACAACTGATGAATACACTCCAGGATAGTACTCAAGGCCAGGCAAGACAACTGATGAATACACTCCAGGATAGTACTCAAGGCCAGGCAAAACAACTGATGAATACACTCCAGGATAGTACTCAAGGCCAGGCAAGACAACTGATGAATACACTCCAGGACAGTACTCAAGGCCAGGCAAGACAACTGATGAATACGCTCCAGGATAGTACTCAAGGCCAAGCAAGACAGCTGCTGGATATAACTAGAGCAGAAAGAGAAACTTTGGGAGGGTAATAATATAAAAAGTACAGGAAACTGGTATATGTGTAGATGAAACATCAAGAGAGGAGCAAACATCTGCAACTCCTAGTGTACATTATGGGGAAAAATCAGACTGAGAAAAAGAGTGAGGATGGAGAAGACACAAGATGATGATACTGAAGGATAATATAAAACAAAAGCTTATCGAAGAAATGCTTATCTGCCGTCCAGTAAGGCTTATACTTAGCAGGACGCAACAAAAACATTGACACTGAAACACACGAAATAATCTTCTTTTTATGTATTTATATTTAGTCAGACCTGCTTTCAGAGCAAGAGATGTTACGTCATGCGTTAATGTTACATTTGTTAAAATTCATGTCTAAAACGTAATTATTCTGTACTGAAACAGTGTCTTCCTCTTTGTTGTGTGAAATGACAAAAAATAGGAAATCCCACTTGAGTTGAGGGTATTTTCCATCCTGTTGTGGTAATGTACCTGCAATCATTACGTTTGTGTCGTCCATGTTTGGCAGAGTTTATTTCTGGTGTGTATAACTCATGTAGTTCTCAAATATATACCGACAAACTAAAACTAAGCGATTTGTAATTTTGCCTGAACTAGAGTGTAATTAATACATAAGTGTTGAAACTAAATGGAGATTAATTCTCAGTAATTTAAAAGTGCAATTTTTTTTGTACTAACATTAAAAACTCCATGGTCTCATTGCAGCGTAGTTGTTGTATAGTTTAGTTCTCTCCGGCCTGAAACCTGCTGTATCCACCACCAGGTGAGGTATAGTCAATATACACGAATTCCTACTCACGTATTCATCATAATAAACTTGCTTATTTATGTATCAACTATGTTCATTACCAGAAGCTTTTTTTTTCTAAAGTTGTTAAAAATCAAATTTCTTCCTCATTATTTAGAATAGGAGAAATGAATCATCAAAAATAATGTTTTACATTTTCAGACTAATTAGATATGATTTTAGAGGTGAGATTAAGTTGGGTTATATTACCCACTTGTATTTTATAGCGGGATCGGGTGTCCCAATGTTGGGTTATAGTACCCACTTGTATTTTATAGCGGGATCGGGTGTCCCAATGTTGGGTTATATTACCCACTTGTATTTTATAGCGGGATCTGGTGTCCCAATGGTAATGCAGTAAAAAATGACAAAAGTTGTTCTCATCTTCAAAAACACAGAAATAAATATCTGAAAACCACACATCTGACACATAATCATAGTCACTGAACTCATAATATATATAAGTTCCATAATTTTGGATGACGTTGGTCTTCTGGTCATTCTAAAATGAAAGCAGAAATAAATGCAGACATTTGTACTGGTATAAGCAGTGAGAGAAACTGTCCCATCAGTTATAGCATTAGGATAGTATGTCATACCCAGCGTAAAAATACCTGCAAGACGCCTTGATGTGACTACGCTAATCTCAGCAATAATGAACATCAAAATTGCTGCCACCGGTGTCGAGGCACTTTCTTCGCCCATAAAACCATAGTCTATCAGTGGGATGTTAAGATATTTGATTCATAATTCAATTATTATCTCTGGTATTTTTCAAAATATTTTCTGGCTTGTGAAGAGAGAGAGCGATTATCTCCTCCTTTCGATTTAACACGCAACTCAAGAAACATCTGAAGCAGCTTGTATAGGAGGAAGACAAAGTTACAACATAAATCTTTGGGATTTGATGATTTAAGGGTATATTAATCATATATTTCATCATGAGGTATTCATCAAAATACTGGTAGAAAATATGTTGATAAGATGACGGACAGACTTAAGATGTTTGAGAAACTGAAAGTCACATGGAAGTAACTTTGAAAATATCAGTTATTCCAGCCGTGTTTCTTTAAAAAAATGAATAAACTGGAAACAGTGATCAGAGAAATGATGCAACTTATGAACTCAGTCCTGATAATCATGTGCATGGAACGTCGCTTAAGGTTCAAAGGTTAAAAGTGCTAACGAAAATGGGTCGCAGGCATACATGCTTATTTATGGGCTTTCTGGAAGTCAAATTATGGGACACCTTCACTGGCAGACTTCTAAAATTCTATAAAAGGTACATCGATGAGGCATTGGAGTCACCAGTATGCAAAAGGACGAACTAAAAAAATATTATTGAATTCGTCAATTCGTTTACTGAGAACATCAACTTCGCTTATAAAATTCAACTTTTTAGATGTTACAATATCTACTGGCACAGGCAGTCTTGTCACCTCTATATTTTACAATCCCACATACAGCCACACGTGTTTATTTTATAGCTCCTCTCATCCTGAGGCTTGTAAGAACTCCATCTCATAATCCCAACTCCTCGGTCTTCACAGACTATGTCAGGATAACTTGGACTTTATGGATCAATCCAAAAGATTATTACAATTTTTCCGTCATGGCCGCTATCCAGAAAATTTCCTTCAGAAAGCATTCAACCGTATCCAAAAGAGCCGCGGAGAGGCATTCAAAAAAAAAAAAAACCTGTTACCTGCGATTTTGTTCCTCCGTTCCTGCCCGTCATTTTCCCGCAGTCTATCACATACGGCTTTAACAATGTCGCTCCTGTCCATTCTCAACCTGCCATTTAATTTTAGCCTGTCCAGCAAGTCTGTCTGCCACTCCATTGTCATGAACTCCCGCATGCCCTGGACAACAAAGCCACATTAGGGATTTAACAGCTGACTGACTTAACAGATGAACCCCTTCTTTTATAAGCAGTTTCTTCTCAGTCTTACGAAGCATACTCTGTGAATCCGTCACAATGACGCCACTAACCACAGCATCAGCAACCAACCATTCCACTGTCGCCGACACAGCCTCAGTTTCCGTTCTCACGCTTGAAGTGCTGACTTCAAAGTCTCCCCAACCCTGTGCCACTACTCTTACATTTCGGTAGACAACAAAACCCCAACCACTTCTGCTGTTCCGAGTCACTGAGATATCTGTATATATTACCGTGTCGGAGGACCCACAGTGATGCTGGATGAGATGTTGAACCCAAAGTTCAGATGCCCCCTGTGTTCAGTCTCTATATTAGTGACCCTTCTGTATAATAATCTTTGTTAGCTGAGGTCAGTCCTGTACCCTCAACCATTACCTTTAGGCACCTCGTGACATTACTGTATCCTCAGCTTCAGCCATCATGATCTACCTCCTTTGATGTGTCTGTCCTTTATCAACCCCAACTCCTCATGGAGAGGATGTTCCTTCATGCCAGCAACTCTGATGTGTCTTTACCTGAGCATGCTAGTGTCTTGACCTCATACTCACCAGAAACCGCCTGGTCGCAACAGGATTTTCTCAAGATGCAACTCTCAGTGGTTCCTTCTGTACAGGCTCTAGTCTGTTTAGTTGTGCATTTGGCAGCTGTCTGCAACATTGTTAATTAAAAAATATTAATAGTTATTTCCCTTCTCTATCCGTCCTCTCATAACAGAACAATTTTGTTAGATTAAAATTCTCTATTTACGACTAACTTGACATTTATTTATAAAAGTCTTCTCTGTACAGAGGAACAGTAACATTCAGTCAATACCTTCTCTTGTCAATTGTTTGTTACCTCTTCTGTTAACGAGACTGTACAAAGACTCTAGACAGTGTAAGATATGAGCACGTAACTAAATTCTTGACATATACTCACTATTTCACTTCTAAATTAATTTCTCTGCTCTGCTACAAATAAATATGTATGTTTAGTGACAGAAAAGTAAATGGGGCGTCAGACAAATTGACAGATAAACAAGCTGACATTCAGATAAATATAATACTCTGCAAACTGTGTGAACAAACTGATTACAGAGCAGTGAGAAATCAAGTCTTAATTCTTGATAAATTCTTATGTACACAGTACAAGAAAATCTGAGGAGCCAACCAGGTGATTCTGTCCGTGTCACGTGATATCTGAAGATGAAGGAATTTCACACTAGGGTCATATTTCTGTGGATTCTGAAGTGTATTTTATCAACAACAGGTAATGTACAACCTTTTCAGTCTTTGGCCCGAATAAAAAATAATATCTTACTAATTGTAAATATTTGGTATATTACTGCATTACAATTTACTCTGTCATTAAACCAAGAGAAATAAAATGATAGCCAACCATTGTATTAAGCATGTTTTATTTTTTTGTTTTATATAATTAAGTCATATGAAATGGGGGACTTGCCCAGGCGTTCCTCTGGTGCTAGAAAGGGGGGGGGGAGGGGAGGTTTTCTCTTTTTTAAGGGTGGTCCCAAAGGGCTTTGGGGGTGGGTGAATGAAAACAGATAAGGAAGGTTGGGGAGGCGGTGAAGGAGAAGATGGAGTTTTGAACCGGCTTAGAAATGCAGCATGTCCTTGTGAGTAATTATTATAGTTGTTGTTATTATTATTATTATCATTATTAATGAATATGATTATGAATATATTTAGGCATAATAATATATAATAGCAACAGAAAAAGTAAATAGGAAAATTAGTGCAAGGTAGAGCAACAAACTTCCTCAACACTGTATGTTTCTATGGACTGTTATTGCCGGAGATGGGGTGGAGAATTCGATCTTCACTCCAACGGCGTGCGTCTCAAAAAACCTCTGGCAGTCAAGTCAAGCTCCTGGCCTTCCCGTGGCAGAACTGTTTAAATAGACAGGAGAAGGGGCGAAGGCTAATATCAGGCGCCTGAAAACCAGACACTTAGGGTAGATGAGTGGCACGTTTGGTAGCTCATCTACCGCCGCTGACGAGATTCTTCAGCTGCCGTGCGTGGAGCGGTGCTCCTCCCGGCCAATGAAGAAAGGTGCAAATGGGGTTGCCGCGTGGCACCTCTGCGGAAAGGTGGTAGAAAGGATAAAGCGAAGCAAACAGTCAAATCACGGCACCTCTTGTCTGGAGGTCGGCCACGTCCTGAGTGCAGTCCTATCAGGTGAAATGCATGAACCGGCTTATCCCAGAGGTTACGACACTGCTGGCGAGACTCTTCGAATGGCGCGCGTAGAGTGAAGCTCCTCCCGGTCAAGGAAGAAAATGCGGAAAAGAAATAAAGGATGCTGCGCGGCGACGATGTGAAAATGTGAAGGAAAGGATAAAGTAAAATTTAACCGGTATGTCCCGTAGTATCGCTGCGAGAACTACATATGCCACGGCGCCTCTGCTCTAGAGGCCGGCCACGTCCGAAATACACCTACACTGATGAAATATGCCAGGGGTGAAACTTGATGGCCAGGCATGTCACACTACCTCCGCTCTAGAGGTCGGTCACGCTCGATATACACCCATACTGGTGAAATATGCCTAAACCGGCTCATACACGGGGTGAAACTTGAAGGCTACGCTCTAGAGGTCGGTCACGTCCCAAACACGCCCATACTGGGATAATATGCCTACATCCAGCTCAACCCAGGGGTGGAAGTCACTAGTGGCGAGAATTCGTCCTCCTGGACAAAAGATCCATCCTGGTCACAAAGGAAAGGTAGCGGCCACGACCACAAAATGCTGAAGTTGGAGACACTGGACCAGGGAAGTTCAGATAGGCAACCACCTCTCACTCGGCGGGAATGTAAGCGTATTCTAATCACGCTGAGGTTTTCCAGTGAGAAATTCCAACACTGGACTGGATGGGCAACCATCTCTCACAAGGCGGTGATACACGGGTATCTCAAAACACGTCGAGGTTTTCTGATGAGAAAGTCCAACTCTGGCCTGGTTGGGCTACCATCTCTCACCCAGCGGGGATATACTGATATTCTAAACACGTCGAGGTCTTCCGTTGAGAAAGTCCAACTCTAGACTAAACTGGTGCAACGAAAACCACGGTGTCACGCAATCCGCTTCAGAGACCCACCAAGAATACAGGCTCAAGCCCTGAGATACTCTGAACCTCTTGTGGTCCTCTCGGGGATTTCGTGTGGTCCTTTCGGGGACCACACGGGGAACCACGGGACCTAATGAGGACCACAGGCGTAAATTCAGTAGGATCACAGTGCGGTCTTGGTGGTAGAAGCGAACGAAGAAGAAGAAGAAGAAGAAGAAGATGATGATGACACTGTATGACTGGAAGCTGACGCGTTTAAACAGAACATAAAAGACAAATAGAAAAGGCAGACACAATGAAAAGCGAGGACACAAAAAAACCTCCGAAATGAAAGAGCAAGATAATGACTTAGGTAAACGACAATTGTATAGATGGAATTGATGCAGACTGACACGCATGACAACTATTAGCGTTAGAACAGTATTAGGACGCCCCTGCACACGGTTTTTAAATAAAGGAGTAGACGATTCGGCCAGCTGACCAATTAATATTCAGAGGCGTGGCTTATTGGACAATTGACTTACGACATATAAGTTACGGGGCAGTTTGAATGATGGATAATCAGAACGCTCATGGGAAGCAGTGGACATCTGAAGGGTGGAGCCAAAATACTTATTGGTTAATTCATCAAGCTGGACCTGAAGATAAAAAGGCGAGCGGAGAGACAGGAGAGGAAGAAGTACGGAAGTACAGGAGAGAGGAGAGAGCCCTAAAACGGAGGAATAAGGACGGTCAGTAGAGACCGGTCCAGACGTCAAAGGAAGGAGAACGAGAAGAAAGGAGCCACCAAGAAAAGGAATCCAGAGGCTAGCGGACAAGTGAGGAGGATCGTCAGAAGTAGACAGAGAAGAGAAAAACAGAAGACAGAAGAACAGACGATCAGAGGAGGACAGACAAGAGAACAGGAGGACAGACAATCAGAGAAGAACAACAGAAGGAGAACACACACCAGAGAAGACACGAGAGAGAAAGAAGACGTAGATAACGACAGATGGAATAGATGGACAATTAGAGAAATAGATACTCAGGAAAAATAAGTTTGAAGAAGTAGGTTTAGGACAGACTGAAGATGTTTTTCAAGTGATTCGAGTGATTAAGAAGATTTATTACTGTGAAACCGAATAAAGAGATTTCAGACGAGAAATTGATTGACCACGTGTTGCAAATCTGATATAATACTGAGTTATGAGATGTTCTCGTATCAAGTATAGAATATTGTGAAGTTGAGAACATTGACGAAATGCTGGATGTAGAATATGTTAGAGCTTGATATTGTGAACAGATGATTAAGTGATTCGATCCAAGTGATGTTATCAACGATACATCTTGAACTTATTTGTTAAAATAAATTAATTCAGTGAACATTTAATTGAACTTGCTCTGATCTAGTGAATGTAGTAAAGTTTTGTGAAACCTCTGATGTGTTAATCAAGGAGCATCTGTAAGCTTCAGTACTATAGAAATATTCTATAATATGGAACTATTCAGAAATATTTGATTCACAATCCTAAATATTATAGAACATTTCTCTGATGCCTCGAATATGATTATAAGTGAGGCCAAGTCTGTCAGCTCTCTGTACTGTATGTGACAGTTAGTCCATGTCTGTCAGCTCTCTGTACTGTATGTGACAGTTAGACCCAGTCTGTCAGCTCTCTGTACTGTATGTGACAGTTGGTCCCAGTCTGTCAGCTCTCTGTACTGTATGTGACTGTTAGGCCCAGTCTGTCAGCTCTCTGTACTGTATGTGACAGTTGGTCCCAGTCTGTCAGCTCTCTGTACTGTATGTGACTGTTAGGCCCAGTCTGTCAGCTCTCTGTACTGTATGTGACAGTTGGTCCCAGTCTGTCAGCTCTCTGTACTGTATGTGACTGTTAGGCCCGGTCTGTCAGCTCTCTGTACTGTATGTGACAGTTGGTCCCAGTCTGTCAGCTCTCTGTACTGTATGTGACAGTTGGTCCCAGTCTGTCAGCTCTCTGTACTGTATGTGACAGTTGGTCCCAGTCTGTCAGCTCTCTGTACTGTATGTGACTATTAGGCCCAGTCTGTCAGCTCTCTGTACTGTATGTGACAGTTAGGCCCAGTCTGTCAGCTCTCTGTACTGTATGTGACAGTTAGGCCCGGTCTGTAAGCTCTCTGTACTGTATGTGACTGTTAGGCCCGGTCTGTCAGCTCTCTGTACTGTATGTGACTGTTAGGCCCAGTCTGTCAGCTCTCTGTACTGTATGTGACAGTTAGGCCCAGTCTGTCAGCTCTCTGTACTGTATGTGACAGTTAGGCCCGGTCTGTCAGCTCTCTGTACTGTATATGACAGTAAGGCCCAGTCTGTCAGCTCTCTATACTGTATGTGACAGTTAGGCCCGGTCTGTCAGCTCTCTGTACTGTATGTGACAGTTAGGCCCAGCCTGTCAGCTCAGTATAATGAAAGGAACACACAAGAAACTTGTGACTTATACAAAAGTAGCTATAGCTGTTTACCCTAGACCATGAAGTAAGAAGAGCAGAATTTGAGAGCTCCTGAAAGTAAAATATATAAACAGATTCTTCCTTAACTGGCCAGACACTTACTGTATCTTAGGTATGTGTGGAAATTGGGCCCCTCTAGCTCGAGGACCTCTTGATCCTAACCTTTCTGCTGGCAACACAACTAACTGGGTTCTTGCATTGAAAAAAAAGAGATCCTTTCCTGTTTCGCTTCCGCTCCCCATCTCCCCCCCCCCCCAATTTTTCCATAGACACCTGGATTTAAATTCTCCAGTGTCGTGACAGCTTTCTCTTACATAATTTTATAACAGAAGTATTGGAACACCTGTGTGTCACGTCAGCACTTATGTCAATAGCACAGGAAGTTTTAAAGTGGTGTATCAAAATCTGGTGGAAGCAGGTCGCTCCGGCTGATCTCGCATTGCGAATAGGTCTGACGCTAATACTGAAGTGGAATGAATGATACAGTTAAAGTGGCAGGTAACAATCGATGATGTGGCTAGAAAACTGACAATTAGTCTTGGCTCGGCACATAACATCATTCTCGAAGTACTGCAGTAACGAAAAGTCTCCGCCAAGTGGGTAGCAAAACGTCTCATCCCCGATATGAAAGAACGCCGCTAGAATGCTTGCTAAGCTCTTTCACAACGTTTTTAAGCTGAATAAGATGGCTTTCTACAACTTCTAGTTACTGGAGATGAACGCTGGGTACATTACTTGCAGCCAGAGACAAAGTGAGCCAGCAAGGAGTGGCGACATTCTTCCTCGCCGAAATCAAAGAAGTTCCCTACAACTCCATCGGCCGTAAAACTGATGCTCACATTCTTCTGGAACTGACATCTCAATCCTGGAACATTACTTGTCAAGAGGAACTGCTATCAACAGCGAAGCATATTGTGTTCTAGTTTAGACTCACTTGAAAGCAGCAATCATGTCAAAACAAGTTATTCATGTTGTTAGAGTATAACAATGTTCGGTCTCACAAAGCACGCGCAAGAGCTAAATAAATTACGAATCAGTGTTTAGAGTGTCGTCTACATTCAACATTTTCGCTTAACCTCGCACCATGTGATTATCATGTGTTTAGGCCTATCAAGGAGGCGCTAAGTAGGAAGATGTTCAATATGGACTAAAAGATTAAAGAGACCGTGCATAACTGTCTACAAGGTCAATTACAATTTTTTGTTCATGAGGAATCCAGGCATTAGAGAAGCGGTGGCAGACCTACATTGGACACGGCGGGAACTTTGTTGAACAGTGATAAGGAGTTTCAGCCTTTTTTGTACATTCCATTCTAATTTTTAAAAATATTACTTTTGTAATAGGTAGTTGCTGGTAAAATCATCATCATCATCATCATCAGCAGCATCATCATCATCGTTACATGTCATTTTCACTTGGAAGGTTGTCTGAAATGTATCTCTGTTTCTTTCTCTCACTTTGATGTTTTTTTTTAAATGAAGCAAAACGACATATTTTATTTACAAAAAAAGTTGCAGAAATGATTAAATATAGCAGTAAAAAAAGTTATTATACAGTGCATCCCTATCACTGAATATCAGAGAACGTTTAAAAATGGCCCTTTCAGTCTACCGTACTCTATGGAAGTGAAATGTAGACAATGAGCAGACCAATTCATAGAACGTTAGTGATGACGGAGATGCTATTTCTGTGAAAAATCTTAAAGAGTAAGTTAAGGTGACAAATAAGGAATGTTCAACACAAACCAAGGAAAACAGTAATCATATTAAAGCAATAGGAAACTGACAGTCAGCATTCTCTGGACATATAACTGGAGGAGGTTTGCTGCAGTACCTCAGGAGAGAAACGGGAAGAGATTTAGTTATGTTAACATCGCGAACTTGCTGATTTAGTTATGTTAACATCACGAACTTGCTGATATAGTTATGTTAACATCACAAGATAAAAATTCATTCACCAACTAAGAAAGTTTGCGAAGCTACATTTAACAGCTTGAAAGTGATGCTTTATTTTGACATATCGCTACCAAACTAATGCGGCATTTTTCTCAGGAATTAAAACTGACAAAACAGTGGAGTTTCAGATGGACTCTATCCTTACCATATATAAGTGAAGTTCGTTCGTCTCTCTCTTTTCTCCCACACTTCTCCCTCTATTCTTTTCGCTCTCTCTCTCTCTCTCTCTGCCTTCCTCCCTCTCTCCCTCTCTCTGGTTTCATTGTTTTATTAGTTCTATCAATATGAATATCGATTTTAATGAACGTCATGACCAGAAGATAAAAAAGAACCATACCTCCTGTATCTAGCCACTTGTTGTCACTGAATGTGTGTATCAGAAGTTTCAGCGTAAAAGTTCTGTTATTTTAAATGTTACTTGTGTTCAGTGTGCATATTTAGTATGCTTGTGCTAGGTTGAATGTTTGCAACAGAGTAGAAGTTGGGAGATGAAGGATAGAATCTCAGACAGGCCTGTATGTTCAATTCTTTACCCTTTGAAAGTATGATATGGCGTATACTTTCAGGGGATATAATTTTGGAACAAAAATAGAGAAGATTATCTCCTCTCGTTAACAATACACAAAAAAGTTAAAGTGTTAAATAACTGTTATTTGACTGCCTAGTCTTGAGAAGGGCCTGCCAGAGAAATTTTGTAAGTCATTTCACCCTCCTCCCCTCCCCCACTCAAACAAGGAAAATCCCGCGGGCACGCGAGTAACGCACAAGCTTACCCCCACCCCGTCCTCCCGTTTGGCCCTAATCTTGGCTATTTTCTTTGATCTTAAATCTTGTAGTTGTGGCTCTAGTTCTATTCACTAAATTTACCAAATACGCAAACGTATGATGTCAACTCAAAGTACCTGCACAGAGACACCATCCACAAACATTTGGCAAAAAGTTAACTCGTAGCTCTTTTTCTAAATAAAATTACTCGTCAACATTTATTCGACGAGGTGTATGATATCGATTGCTGCATGAAATATGTTTGCCTTCCTTAACTCTTCCCCATCCCTTTACGAAGATTTCGTCGAGAAACTGGTTTTGGAATTCAAATATTCTGCATTCTTAAATGGCTTGCCGAAAACAAAGAATGTTATTAGTTATCTACAGTAAAAATAATTAACTGAATATATAAATGAGGTCATCCTTCATTTATGAATTTAAAATAACGCTCATATTAAAATGATTTTTTTTACATGAAAGATCGACTCTAATTGCAATATTGCATTCATATCTTATATCCTTCCCGTGCCGTTAAACGTCATTTAGGTCTTGCAAAGTAATTCGCCAATTTTTCCGGTTTTCGGCGAGCTTTTCAATCTCATCAAGGGATTTTATGCCTATTAATTTGGTCTCTCTTAACATTTATACCTATTAATTTGGCCTCTCATAACAATGTCCTCTTTAGAGTTTCACGTGGTCTGCCTCTTTTTACTTGGTCTGTTGTGTTCTACTTGATAGCTTGTTTTGGAATTCTCTGATCGTTTCTTCTCATCACGTGACCAAAATATGTCTTTCTTATTTTCCGGATCAACCATGAGACAGATTGTTGTTTGCTCATCTGTATTATCTCTGCATTGTTCTTGAATTCGTTTTATTTGATGCCGAGTATTTTCATTAGGCATTTGTTTTCAAAAGAGTCTAATGTCTTGCCTATTTCTTTAGTTATTTTCCAGCTTTCGCATACATAAATGAGGTTGGATATTACATTTGAATTGAATATTCTTAATTTGGCTTTTGTTCTTATAACGTTTGAATGCCATGTGTTATCAAGATTCTTGAAGATCGATGCTGCTTTTGCAATTCTAATTCTAACTTTCTTTCTTGTGCCACCATTCTAGTCTATGTAGCTGCCAAGGTATGCAAATTGAATTGACTTCTTCAACAGCTGTCCCTTCTACGCGTATTTTTCCATTTTGATTAATGAGAAGTTTCATTATTTTTGTTTTGTCCTTGTTAATTTCAAGTCCTATTTTGCTAGCCAGTGAAGACAGTATATCTATTTTTTCTTGCATGAAATTCACATTGTTACTGATAAAGAGTTATGTCATCGGTAAAATCAAGATCCTATAGTTGGTTCCCATGTACCCAATCAATACCTGTGTTACCTGTGCAGCATTTTTTCGTTATGAAGTCTATTGCAATTCCAAAAAGCAAAACAGGTGGTATAATCCTTGTTTCACGTCTTGAATTAATATATTTCTTAGAAAATTCTAAGTCAAATTTCAAATCACTATCTTCAAGATTCAAATCAAGGGTCAAGTCCTTTCAAGAACATCAGAAAGTGTCTCGTGTCAAGTCTTAATTCCATGAGTCACAATATTAAAAGAGTATCTTGGTGCTTGTTAGCGTATCAGTAATACCGAAACTACAGAAATAGTTTTATGACGTACACCAAGGGTTAAGAGTTGTGAAAGTCATGAAGGCAAAGTGAAATACAGAAACACACACGCACGCACGCACGCACACACACACAAGCACACACACACACAAGCACACACACAGAATTTCACCAAGTATCCAAGCAGTAATTTACTTATTTTGATGTTATATTGTACTAAGATCTACTGGGAACACAGGGTATTAATTTATCTATGCTCTCAGGATTCACCGCCGGACAAGCCACGCCTTACAATTTACAGCTAAGTACTCTTTAGAAAAAAATTTTTTTTAAAAATAGTATTCATGTGAATCTATACTTTATCTCCTCTCTCTACTTCTTCGTACTGTATGTTTTTGTATGATTAAGGCTCACGCCGAAACGTCACAACTTTGTAATCGTTAAGTAATAAAGCTGCTCCTACTTTTTCTTGTTTTATACATTCTAGGGTTCAGGAGAATCCATTTTAATTTCTGATTTTATTTCTTTAAAAAAATTGAAACAGTTGCCAATACTTTTTTATATTTTAAGTATTGGGGTGTCGTAACTTGTAATATTTATTTAACCC
The DNA here is from genome assembly GCA_009760885.1 of Achatina immaculata. Classification (NCBI taxonomy): domain Eukaryota; kingdom Metazoa; phylum Mollusca; class Gastropoda; order Stylommatophora; family Achatinidae; genus Lissachatina; species Lissachatina immaculata. Next base: position 37,826,305 of record CM019706.1, read on the forward strand.
ATTCTAAAAACAAAAGGAAATTATATTGATTTGAAAGAGGGAGTAAATAAAATAAATTCTGTCTTGCAATACCAGATTTTTCGACCTTTCATGAATCTAGAATGGATTATGGGTTTTTTTAAAACCTTGTTTTAGTAACTACCGACTGGACCTCATAACACTCCATCTGCGTTTTGGAAGTTATTATATACATCTAACACTAAATTATCTGTCAAAACATATTCATATGCAGGCTTAAATTATCTCTTTAATTTCAGCTCTACAATTTTAGATTTTAAAAGGTATACTTATGTCAACTGCGGCAGCAAAGAGCCCTACAGAATGGGAACCAGTGAAGAGTCGTATATTAAGAGCACGATTCCAAATAAGACACGGAAGAATGACAATCATACAATGCTATGCACCCACGAACGATGCAGATGACGAAATAAAAGACACTTTCTATCACCAACTACAACTCATTAACAAAGTTCATAAACACGACATCTTGTTTGTCATGAGAGATTTTAACGCTAAGAAAGGAAAAGATAACACACGAAAAAGTTATGGGGAAAGAAGAGATTGATACGGTAAATCAGAATGGAGAAAGATTAATTGAATTATGTCTAACAGAGGGCATGGTCATTGGAGGAACAGTATTTCCACACAAAGAAATACATAAAACAACATGGATATCTCCAGATGATAGAACCAGAAATCATATAGATCATTTTTGTATTAGAAAGCAATTCAGAACATCTCTGATAAATGTAAGAGCATATAGGGGTGCAGATGTCAACAGTGATCACAATCTGTTTATAGATAAAATAAGACTAGAACTGAAAAGCCAACACAAGAAAGCAATACTCAGAAAGATAAACAGTCAAAGTCTACAGGATGAAAAAACTAATACAATAATTGGTGTATAAGTATACAACTATACACTAAGCACTGCAGTAAAGCTGTGATACCAGAATGTATAAAATCGGAAAAAAGTAGAAGCAGCTTTATTACTTAACGAGTACAGAGTTGTGACGTTTCGGCGTGAGCCTTAATCATACAAAAACATACAGGACGAAGAAATAGAGAGATTAGATAAAGTATAGATTCACATGAATACTGTTTTAAAAAAAAAATTTTTTTAAAGGAGTATTTAGCTGTAAATTGCAAGGTGTGGCTTGTCCGGCTGTGTGTGTCAGGAATGGATCTGGTAGGACGTGGAAATTGTTTAAATAGAGACCTGTGACATGTGGTCGGTGGGTTGTAACTGGGGGTGGTGGATGGGGAACCGGGGAGGGGAGAGAGAGTGACGCACTACTGGCCTAGCTAGGAGAAATTGAAGTCCCGAAATGTGATATATGTCATCGTTTGCAAAAGTTGCAGGATAACATATATCGGTGAGACTGGCCTCAGATTAGGGGACCGCATGCAAAAACATCTGTACGATATCGCCCAGCATGCTTCGAAACCAGTCCCAAATCATTTCAATGGCCCCAACCACAGAGGCAAATCTGATTTTCTGGTAACAGCCATTAAACAATGTCACGCAGATGACACAAGCCGCCTGGCACTTGAGAACCGCTGCATTCAAAATTATGGGACGCTGGAACCATATGGGTTAAACTCGCTGTTTAGTTACACGTAACATCATCTTCTTCAATCATTATAGTACCATTCCACTAAATCCACCCCTTCTTACTTTTCAAACTTCCTCACAGCATTACTCTGCAACCCCGCTATTTTCTCTGCAACCCCTCTTCCCCAATCACCTGTTTCAATTTCTCCTAGCTAGGCCAGTAGTGCGTCACTCTCTCTCCCCTCCCCGGTTCCCCATCCACCACCCCCAGTTACAACCCACCGACCACATGTCACAGGTCTCTATTTAAACAATTTCCACGTCCTACCAGATCCATTCCTGACACACACCGCCGGACAAGCCACACCTTGCAATTTACAGCTAAATATTCCTTTAAAAAAATTTTTTTTAAAACAGTATTCATGTGAATCTATACTTTATCTCCTCTCTCTATTTCTTCGTACTGTATGTTTTTGTATGATTAAGGCTCAAGCCGAAACGTCACAACTTTGTAATCGTTAAGTAATAAAGCTGCTACCACTTTTTTCCGATATTATACATTCTGAAAAAACTAATAGTAATTTTAATCTGTAACTTATCAAACAGTTCGTTGCAGTCAGTGAGGTAGAGGAGACAGATATAGATGACTTACGGCATTCTTACAGCACAGCTATAATTACAGCAGCTAAAACGAGTGCCGGAATGCAAACAACAAACAAAAAGAGCATGGATATCAGATAACACATAGAAATACTTACATGAAAGACTGGCAGCCAAATTAGCCATGTTGAATGTAAAAACAGATCTTGAAAGAGATTTGGCAAAAGCAACATACAAAGAACTTGAAAATAAAGTAAAAAGTTCAACTAGATGGGATAAAAGAGAATACATAGACAATATGGCGAAAAAAGAGGAGAAGGCAACAAAAACAAGAGACAGCAAAACTTTATATAACATACACAAGAGGTTAACAAGTACTACTGCATCCAAAGAAAGACCAATCCTTAGCAAAACTGGCACACTTTTAACATCAAGTAAAGACCTAAAGCAAAGATGAGCCGAACACTTCCAAGAATTATTTAATCGACCACATCCAAAAGAACTGATACACCTTGGAACTGATTTACCATAATTAAATTTAAACCTAGATGAAATTACATTGCATGAAACTGAAACAGCCGTGAATATAATGGCTAACAACAAAGCTGCAGTGAAGAAGAAATAACAGCCGAAATGTTAAAACTTATTAACAGTGACAACATGAAACAACTACAGAGAATGTTCAATGAAGTTTGCAAAGAAGAAAAAGTCCCTTCTAAATGTAAAAAAAGGAATCATTGTTAAAATACCGACAAAAGGCAATCTTAGCGATTGCAACAGCTCGAAAGGAGTAACCTAACTATCATTTGTGTCAAAAGTATTTTTCAAAGTTATTCTGAATATAATTCAAGATACAGTGGATGCTGCAATGAGAGAAGAACAGGCAGGATTTCGAAAAGGACAAGCTGTCTCGACCAAATATTTACTCTAAAGAATAATACTTGAAGAGCATACTGAAAAGCAAAGACCGTTAATCCTGAACTTCTTAGACTTTAAAAAGGCATTTGATAGCATACACAGAGATTCATTATGGAGGATTTTAAGAATATATGGAACACCATCTAAGATCGTCAACATCATTAGTGACTTCTACAACGGACATGTTTGTGCAGTCAACACAGAAGAAGGAATGAGTGAATGCTTTCAGATTGAAACAGGCGTGAAACAAGGATATATATTATTTCTCGTGCTTTTTGGAATTGCAGTAGACTTCATAATGAAAAAATCTTGCAAAGGTAAAACGGGCATTGACTGGGTACGTGAGACCCAACTGGAAGATCTTGATTTTGCAGATGACATAGCCCTTAGCAGCGACAATATGAAATCAATGCAAGTAAAAACAGATACCATGTCCTCAGTGGGTAGTACAATAGGACTTGAAATTAACAAGGATAAAACAAACATAATGAAGGTTCTCATTAACGACGAACGACAAATATACGTAGAAGGAACACCTGTTGAAGAAGTAAACCATTTTGCATATCTCTGCACCTATATAGACCACAATGGTGACATCACAAAAGTAGTTAGAATTCGAATTGCCAAAGCGGCATTGATCTTCAAGAATCTTGAGAACATATGGCATTCAAAAGTTATAAGCACAAGAACCACGTTAAGATTATCCAAATGAAAATGTAATATCCACCCTCGTTTATGCATGTGAAAGCTGGAAAACAACTAAAGAAATAGACAAGAAATTAGACACTTTCGAAAACAAATGCCTAAGGAAAATACTCAGTATAAAGTGGAATGAATTCAAGAACAATGCAGAGATCATACAGATGAGCAAACAACAACCTGTCTCATGGGTGATCAGAAAAAGATTATGTCGGTCATATGATGAGAAGAAACAAACCAGAGAATCCCCAAACAAGCTATCAAATGGAACACAAAGCCGAAGAAAAAGAGATCGACCACGTGAAACTCTAAAGAGAAATTGTTAATAGAAGCCAATTCAGTGGACATAACATCCCTTGATGAGATTGAAAAACTCGCCGAAGACAAGACATCTTGGCGAACCACCATGCGGGCCCTATGTGACGTTTAACGGCACGGGAAGGATGTAAGATGTAATTTAAAATTGTCTCTGTCTGTCTGTATGTCTGTCTGTCTGTCTGTCTCTCTCTTTCTCTCTCTCTCTCTATCTCTCTCTACAACATGTGTGATACTTGGATTATTTAAACTGAATAAAGTGAGCATTATATTAAATGGATATGATTCTTTAAGCTGTATAAAGTGAGCATAATATTACTTAATAGCTAGGATTCTTTAAGCTGAATAAAGTGAGCATTATATTATCTAATAGATAGGATTATTTAAGGTGTATAAAGGTAAAAAGTAAAAAAAAAAGTAAAGGTGACCCTGTCATGCCTTGGAGGCACATAGCGATATGGTGTTAGCGCCCATATTTTCCTTGACCTGTCAGCACACTAGAGGGTGATATGGTCAGTATCACGCCTGGCTGCCTTTCCTTCCCTAACTCCAGAAGAAGACAGGTACCCATTTCTAAAGCTGATTGACTGGGGTGCCGCCGGCCGGATTCGAACCCCCGACCATCGCCATGAGAGACCAGTGTGCTAACCACTTTGCCACTCATGTGTCGTCTGCATATTGTAAGCTGTTCATGATGCAGCCTCAAACTCGAATTCTTTTTAATTTATCATACCTTGCCTAACTGATTGATATTTTCTACTCTGAAAAATTAAATATTGTGACAATAAACAATTAAATATTAAACAAATAGTTTTACAATAAAAATTGAAATATTTTGACATTAAAGAATTAATTATTTTGTCAATAAAAAATTCCATATTTTGACAATAAACCAAATATGAGGTTACTATCTCCTGCCTTAGATGTTGTACTGATACCAGTCTGTGTTAGAGCTGTTGATAAGATGGAAATGGAGGCTTTTCTAGTCAGGTCCAGGCCGGGTCTGTGTTCAGAGCCAACAGATTCAGTTCTACAACTCTGCTCATTTTCTCCGTATAAAATATTTACAGTGGGCAGTGTCTGTGAGCCAGACTGGAGCTACCACAGACTGACAGGCACTTGTATAGGAATCTTCTCTCCATTTTATAAGAAGGTCAACTGGGTTGTGATAAATAATGAATGTGCGAAATACAAAGGAGGACTTTACAAAAGCACAGGTCACCTAGTGCATATTTTCAACAAAGAGACTGACAGTTTTATAAAAGGTAGGTATCTCTGTTATCGATCTAATCTGTTTGAATGTCAGTCTATCTAACTCTTCTGTGTATATGCCTGTATCAGTTTAACATTCACTTTATTCACAATATGTTCTGTTGTTCTGAAACGTCACATTTCCGATGTGTTATATTAATTAATCGCAGTAAGTAAACTTGAAACATAGAAACAATTCATCTCTCTTCTACTCAGATTTTATTAGTTCATATGCAACAATAGAAAAGTTAAGTTTTTCTTTTTATTTAACTAGCGAAATATGGCCTGCTCTGATTCTATTTGTTGTCATGTTGATGCAGTTGTTATCTAAACAAATATGTTTGTCATTGATATTAAAAGATAAAGTGAAAGACGCATCATCATCATCATCATCGTCATAAGCATTTGATGTCTTTTTGTTTCTAAATGCAAACATTTAAATAATGAGAAATCAGTTTTAACTCCTATGATGTACTAAGACAACCTAAGAGTACACTGTGCATGCTATAGACACGGACCTAAGAGAAAACTAAAAACAATATTTAAGATGTGGACCTGAATTGAAGGGTAGAAAATGCCAAATTAAACATACAGCAAACTAGTCAGCGAAAATATCCAGTTATGCAGCTTCAAAATTATTCAACAGAAAGGGAAATAATTGAAAGATGCAGGAAGTTTAGTAGGAGGGCAGAAATATTGCCACAGAAATCAGAAATCTTGAAGTTTTTCTCCAGAATAGATGTTATAAAAACAGTTCATATTTTAAAATACTGTTTTTTTTCTATGAAACAAAGAAGAGAAAACTTCAAGAAAAGGAGAAAAGATTTCATGTGACTCGTGGTATAACCTTGATGAGTTATAAAATAGCTGAATGTAAACAGCTGAAGTTGTTGTTCTCAGCACAATATCTCAGCTGTAAACATGCCAGGACCGCTGAGCTGATTTCTAAAGAGAAAGGGAAAGAACAAAGATGATTGCCAAAAACATTCTAGAAACATGGACAGTAACAACAGTCTAAGAATATCACATTTTAAATGAGACTAAACTTTTGTGACTGAAGGGACGGTACTGCCTCTTATAGTGGTCCCAGAATTTGTGTGGTTATTTCCCTTTTTTCTCTTCTAGAGTTACCTTTCTGTGACGGTTTTGACTGTCACTTTATTGTTAGGTCACATTTCACATTTTAAAACTGTCAAGAGAGGCAGAAACATTTACCTTAATTATTCTCATAACTGATGTTGTTAGACATCATTTAACGTTTGTGGTTGTCCTATTTTTTTGTTAAAATCCAGATCTGCTAGGACGTACTGGAGTCTACTTTGCACTGATTGGATTAAACGACTGGCAGACTAATGGAATCTATTACTGGAGTAATGGCGAATTGGTAAAGATCATTATTGTACTTGCTACTAATGAGCAGTCGTAACTAGAACATAAAACTTTAAAACAAATATATACACTAAAACAAGTCTAGACACTAAAACAAGTCTAGACACTAAAACAAGTTTAGACACTAAAACAAGTCTAGACACTAAAACAAGTTTAGACACTAAAACAAGTCTAGACACTAAAACAAGTCTAGGCACTAAAACAAGTTTAGACACTAAAACAAGTCTAGACACTAAAACAAGTCTAGACACTAAAACAAGTCTACACACATAAATGACAATTCCACTACCACCATCATATCATCCACTTCTGTTCTTTCGTTGCATTCTTGTATTATATACATAATATTTTGGGAATATAACTGCAGTAACACAAACGTCAACCATAAAACTGTCCATTAAACTTATTTCATTTCACCATTTACAGCGGGCATAGTTACTCTTTTTTTTTCCTTTTTGGCGGGTCAAGAAAGACGTTTTTCCATTTTCATGCGGGCCACACAGTTTGAAGTTTGCTAAAGTGATAAAATTCTTAGTCACAAAACACACATAGTTAAATATGATGCAGTTGGATTATACTATATTACAAAGTTATCAGGCTATGCTCTTGTAAGAGATGAATTATATTTTGTCACGTGGACAGTTCAAGGACTAAACTTGTTACTCTAGGCCAAGGCATCACGCGATGACCAGTCGGCTTTTGTTCTAAGAAAGAAAACTCTTTATGTTCATAAAACAACAGTTTGTCGACTGTTTAAGGAATGGAAAATGGGTGTATAGTATATAAGGCTTAAACAGACTAAGATACTTCAGTCTTGGGTCGAATTCTGAACTGAACTGGGCGATTGGGTTCAGTGCTGAAAATGAGAAAGCTGTTCTTGGAACAGTGTTGAAGTTTTCGTGAAGTCAAAACTTATGTAAAAAGGATCCATCCTGATTTGTTCGTGAGCAAGATATTGTGTGAAAAGATATATGATCTCATTGACCAGTTGACTAAAGTGAGTAGATGTTATAGCGTTTGTATGTGTTGTAGTTTATGTTTGTTACTGCAGAATTATGGAGTGTATATTATTTTTGTTGTATATGTAATCTGCAGCCTAATGAGGCTAGAATACATTTATTATATGTGTAGTCGAGAGAATATGTACTTACAGATGAAGTGAAGAAGACATAAAGTCAAGAGAAAATGTACATAAGTACAAAATAGATGAGTGTACACATGGAAAGATGTCGAGACTAACTATTGGATGCCAAGTACATTTAGTACAAACATACTACTAATAGACATAAATATATATATATACCTGATATGGTTAAAGGGTGCTGAACCAAATATGACAAAAGAGTGTGAAATCTGGCCATACAAAACAAGGTGTGAACCTAGTACAGTGTGAGTACTCAGTGGATAACCGGACATATAAAAAATAAGTGTATCAGAATAGGTGTAGAGATGTTAAACAAAAGTTGCCACGTTGAACTTGTATAATATTACTGATATGAATCATCTGGTTTAATTGTATTGTGTTAAGATTATTACATATTAAAGATGATTGCATTTGTATGTATAATTTGCTTAGTGGAATTACTTTTGTTACTAAGGAGAGAATGGGAGAGGGAACGGTTAGGTGATAACAAAACCCGGGTTAACTGAAAGTATGGGATGGGAACTGGAGTAAGAGAAGAGGAGAAGTATTAATTATAAAGGAGAAGAAATAATTATTGGAAAGATCTAAGATAAGAGATGCTATTGCACTACAGGAAGGGAACTAAACGATCGCTCTGGCAGAGCCCTAATATCAGAGAAGAGGTAGATAGAGGTGTATGGTGCAGTTTTACAAAGTGAGGGAGGGAGTGAGTAAGGTGAGAAAAAAACGAATAGAAAGTATGAGAATGTATAAATGAAAAACATACAACATCCATTACGGTTAGGAGATCGATTTCGCCAGCATCTCAGTGATATTTCTAAGAGGGCCTGGACACCTGTGGCTAAACATTTTTGCCTTAGCAACCACAGGGTCAAACAGGACATTTCTGTTAGTGCGATCCGCTCTTGTTCTGCTGATATACGATCTCGGAGGGTCCTAGAACAGCGCCTTATTTTCCAGACTGGCTGTCTCCACCCAGCTGGAATTAACAATGTCTTCAGCTTACTGTAACTTCTTTATTTTCCACTGGCTTTTTTAAAAACTCTGTTTTCTTTCTCCATGCTACCCCTCCCCAGCACCACCCTATTTCCTTCTCTGCCAACATATTGGTCTTGTCCTATTCACCAGTTTCACATTTTCTCCCTGCAGGTGTTTATATTCTTCATTCATTATCTCCCCGCGTCTCCTTTTCCCTCCGCTCTTCCCCTTTCCCCCTCCCCCCCCCCCCCCGACAACTCTAGCGGCTATTATGTTTCTATTGCCTTCCCCCCACCCCTTTCTCCCACTTGTTCTCCTCACCTCTCTCCACCTCTTCTTTACGATTGGCTCTATTGGGCATCTTTTATTAGAGGCAGCGTGGTCTTTCCTTCTCTCTTCTACTACACACTTTTCTGGAGGAAGACATATTCAGATAAGTTCTTCGTGTTTTTGTCTTGTTTTGTATGTATCCTCGATTAAGGCTCACGCCGAAATATCGGATGTTGTATGTTTTTCATTTATACATTCTCATACTTTCTATTTGTTTTTTTCTCACCTTACTCACTCCCTCCCTCACTTTGTAAAACTGCACCATACACCTCTATCTACCTTATTTATTTAAACCAGTTTTACTGCAGTCGCCATCCCTTTTATCTACCAGAGAAGAGGATAAACTAGCCGCCCGATGCCCCCCCCCCCCACTCGCATCAGAGCGCCTCGACGGTGGGAACTGCACTCGCTGCACCATTCAGTCTCTCAGCCGAGAACGCTTTTGGACTTTGGTTCATCATCATCATCAGGTGCTCTGAAATGCAGTCTTTGCTTGGCCTATTCTGTTCCTAATTTCTGTTCTGCACTTCCCATCTGAAGTTATTACTGCTCCAAGGTATTTAATTTCTGCACCTGCTTTAGAATAGTTTCGTTTAATTTTATACTGCATGCTGGTGGATTCTGTTTCTTAGATATAACCATAGTCTCTGTCTTTATTATGTTCAAAGTAAGGCCTTTCTGTTCACTTTCTTTGGCCACTTTATCCAAGACATTTTGCAGGTCTTGTTGGTTCTCAGCTATCAGTACTGTGTCGTCAGCATACCGAAGGTTGTTAATATTGTATCCTCCAATTTTTATGACTGGTTCTGTGATGATTGTTCTTAGAATATTCTCGCTGCACAGAGAAAAAAGGTCTGGAGACAGTACACATCCCTATCGTACCCCTTGTTTTATAGGTTGATATTTTCTAATCCTATTTTAAACTCGAACTGCTGCTTCTTGCTGCCACTATAGATGTTTTACAATCCTCAAGTCTTTGCCGTCTATATTGATGTCTTCAAGCATTTTAATACTTTTATTATGTTTCACTTTGTCAAATGCCTTGGTGTAATCAATGAAGCATAAGTAGAGATCTTTCTGTACTTCTGAAGCTCTTTCTGTTAGTGTTCGTAAAGCATAAACGGCATTGTGTGTTCCCTTTCCTTCAACAAATCCAAACTGTTCATCTGCTATTTCCATTTTTATCTTTTCCTTGTTCTTCTCATAATTATTCTCAGAAGTATCTTCGTTATGTGACATGAGAGGCTGATAGTCCGGTGGTCGTCACATTCCTTTGCACCTGGTTTCTTTGGTAGTGCTATAAACGTGGATTTAATCAGGTCACTGGGAATATAACCACTGTTGTAAATGTCATTCAGTAACTTGGTTATTATTTTTATTCCTGTCTCCTCTAGTGCCTCTATTTCTTCTATTGTTATATTATCAGGCCCCGACGCTTTTCCTTTCTTCAGATACTGAAAACTGTGATGGACTTGGGTTACATTCAGTTAAATTCCAGTGTAAATGGCTCAATGGTCACTCTGAAAACTAATATGATGGTAATAGTTTGCATGTTTTCAGCAGTATTTCTATACCATGACATATATGTATGTATTAGCTGGCAGGTGGAGAACTCATCTTCCCTCATCTTGGCGTATTCTACTACCTTTACCGGAAAATGAGGAGCAAGAGTGGAAGAACAGTGTAGGTGTAAAGAGACTACCGGAGCTAGGACAAATTCAAGATGCTGGCAGGAAATCCCAACTGTGTGACAGAAAACGCATTGTAAACAACCAACACATGACAGGAACTATTAGAAGACATACTCTTGGATGGATGCTGCGGCTTGCGGTGGGGCATATATGTGGTTGTCCCGAAAGCAGTGAAGCCGGAGTTTGAATTGTGAACTTTGAACTTTGAAGATAAGAAACAGTTTCAGAAGAATAAGTATCAGTCATATAGCCTTTATCTTACTGCACTATATTAAGATAAAAACAACAGGAGAAAAGAATACAGAATGGGTTTATCGTACTACAGTACATTAAGATAACCCAGAAACCAATAACGGGTAGAATAGTTATAAGAAGAGAGTGGGGATGGAGAAAGCGAGAAGTTAAAACAAGATAATATTAAATAAATCCATACCCTTACACATTCAGTATATAGTACTACCACTGATCGAATCTCGACCACCAATATTAGAAAGTGTTAAAATATTAAAAAGATAACTAACCACTTCCATTTAAGGAAAAAAATGAAATAATCTCTGTTAAACGTAAAAGGTAAATGAATGTAAAACACACACAAATAGGGATAACATACATTCTTCTTATATTTTTTTTAATTTACACTGATGTAATTCTACAATGTAAAATCGACACTTTCAACATTTCCAGGAAATTCTAAGGTTTTTAAAGAAATTGTCTAAACTGGTCGTTGGCTACATCTGGCCCACGGGCCAGATAATAATAAAAGTAATAAAAATAAAATAATATAAAACAATAAAAAAATTAATGAAATTTGGGACATAAGAGAAGTGAGGAAGATAAATATAAAAAGAGAACTGACAGATTGTAGATTTTCAAGTGTTAATGGTGCATTTAGTGTTAGAAAACGGTTTTCAAGCAGGCAGATGTCCGGTGTCAGTGGAGGTAGAAAGTAGCGTTTTACTGAGTAGACACTCTTATGCTAAATATACTAAAGCAACATTTTTTCACTCTGCCGATGAAGGGTTCCCCCCCCCCCCCCACCAGCAGCTCTTCCTTTCCCCACAATTTGTCCATAACAGCCTTTGAAGTGTCCAACTTGTCCAGTTTGAGCACACCTTGCGAGTGGAGCTTCTCAGTCGCTGGTCGAACCTGCTCGTTACCACGCCTTCCTGCATGCCATGGACAGTAGATCCATGTGAGGCCTACAACTTGGGGGTGTGCGGGAAGGTTGGTCCATTCCCTTCGAAGTATGTCTTGTCGATCTTAGAGAAGTTGTAGAACAATGACTTTGTCGATCTCAGAGAAGTTGTAGAACAATGACTTTGTCGATTTCAGGGAAGTTGTAGAACAATGACTTTGTCGAAATGTATAAATTAGGAAAAAAGTAGGAACAGCTTTATTACTTAACGAGTACAGTTGTGACGTTTCGGCGTGAACCTTAATCATACAAAAACACACAGGACGAAGAAATAGAGAGGAAACATAAAGTATCTCTCTCTCTCTCTCTCTCTCTCTCTCTCTGAACCTTAAGTGCCCAAGGCACATGGGGCTTCCGCAAGGGTTTTCCACAAATGCCTGTCCTTTGCCTTTTTTTCTGTTCTTGCCCAGGTGAGCCCTCTATTGACATAAAGTATGAATTCACGTAAATGCTATGTAAAAAATATGAATGGAAAAAAATAATAAAAGTAAAATAAAATGAATGGTTAGCTCTGACTCGTAAGAAGCTGTGGCTTGTAAGAGGATGTGTTCAGAAATGCGTATGGTGGAGTGTAGAGAATGTTTAAATGGAGACTTGTGATGTGTGATAGGTGAGTCGTAAATAAGGATTGGGGGAGCAAGACTGGTGGACCACGGAGAGGAGAAAGATACAATGGTAATCTAACAGGGCGAAAGTGAAATAGGTGAATACAGTAGGGGTAGAGGGGTTGTAATTTGGTGCTGTGAGGAGGTTTTAAACTATATGTAAATAGTGAGAAAGTAGGGGAACAGTGCAGAGGGATTATGATAGTGGAAGAGGGGAATGTTAGGCGGAGCTGAATAGCGAGTTTAAACAGAATGGATCCAGAGTCCCGTATTCCTGAATGTAGTGGTTCTCAAGCGCAAGGCGGCTTCTGTCATCAGTGTGACGTTGTTTGATAGCTGTTATCAGAAAATCAGATTTGCCTCTGTGGTTGGGGCCATTGAAATGATCAGGTACTGGTTTCGAAGCATGTTGAGTGATATCATACAGATATTCTGCATGCGGTCACCTAATCTGAGACCAGTTTCGCCAATATAAGTTATCTTGCATCTTTTCCATATAATGGTATATATCACACTACTGGACTCGCATGTGAACCCGCATGTGAATCCCTCATGGAGAGTGAGGATAGTTATGAGAAAGATGATCGTTTTCTTTTCCCATATTACAGGCAAGTAACAACAAGGACGGTTATATTTTCTAGTGCGAACATATGCAAGGTTCCGCTTCAGGTGACTGTGGACGAGTATGTTCTTAAGAGTCGGTTCACGTCTGTATGCTAATAAGAGTAGATCAGAGAAAATGTCGCGAGCGTCGGGGTCGAGTTGAGTTAGTGGCAGAGGGCGATAAAGAATTTTCTTAACTATCTGACCATGCGTGTGAAAAGGAAGTACTTGTTTAACTCCGTCGGATGGGGTAACAGTTTTTTTTTTCCTGAATGCTTCTCCGCTGCTCTTTTTGGATACGGTTAAATGTTTTCCGAAGGACTTTTTCTGGATAGTGGCCATGACGGAAAAATTGTAATAATTTGTTGGATTGATCCATAAAGTCCAAGTTATCCTGACATTTTCGGCCAAGACGAAGGAGTTGGGAGTATGGGATGGAGTTTCAGTTTGTTCAGGATGAGAGGATGAGTAAAGTAAATAAGTGTGGTTGTCTGTGGTTTGTAAAATACAGAGGTGACCAGACTGTCTGTGCCAATAGATATTTTGATGTCTAAAAAGATGACAAAATTATCAGACATTTCACAAGTGAAATTTGATGTTCTTATTTAAGCGAGTTCTCGAATTCAATAAAATTGTTTAGATCGTCTTGTGGCGTACTCGTGACTCTAATGATCAATTGTATAGAATTCTGGGAATCTACCAGTGTAGGTTTCCCATAATTTGACTTCCATAAACCCCATAAGAAGGCAAGTGTAACTGGGACCCATTTTCGTTCCCATGGCGACATCACTGATTTGATCAAAGAGTTCGACGTTGAATTCAAAGGAATTAAGATTCAATACTAGCTGTGTGAGTCTTATTATGCTATCAGTGTTAGTGATGGGGTGACTGTCGATCTCAGAGAAATTGTAGAACAACGACTTTTTTATCTCAGAGAAGTTGTAAAACAACAAAAACTAATCGAAGCCAAAAGCAAAAGGCAACAAAACATTTAGAATTTGTCATGAGACGACAGAAGTTAGAGAACCTGAACACTTAAAATATGTCAACAGAAGACACAATTTACAGAACCTAAACACATGAAATATGTTACAAGAAGACACAAGTTAGTGACCCTAGTAATCAGTGGAAAACTCGAGGGAAACAGAAATAGAGAGAGCTTGGAAAAAAGAAAGTATATTAACAGGTTGACTAAGTTGCATGGAAAAAGGCATCGGAAGTGAAGGAACACATAAAACATGAAAACATAATGATAACAGTGTATATGTGGCTCAGGGTGTAAAACTCAACGCGTGGTGGCGAAGCATCGCCCATGACTGTCTATGTTAGTTTTATCCTCTCAGTTCTCTCTACTCTCCGTGGTCCACCAGTTATGGCCCCTGAGAGAAAAACTTGAACAGTTACGTCTAGCTCTGGGGGATGTGGAAATAGCGAAGTCCCGAGGTCGGCTGGGTTAGTGAATTTGAGTAGTAGACGAGAAAGACTTCTGTGTGAAACAGAAATGGCGTCTGTTTAGGTTGGTTGTGTGGGAGAAATTGAAATGAGATAAGGCCCACAAGAATGGAAGTCACATTATAGTATTATATTATAAGGGAAGTAATTAACTTTAATAGTGAAATTACTTGATTATGTCCCTTGTTTTAGCGCAGGTGCTGTGTGGGAATTTTCGTAGCTTTAGTAACCTTGACAGGTAGCGTGAATTTCCCGGGATATCGAGGGAAAGTTTCTTAAGTGTCAACTTTGGAATGTCTGTGTTGACACAACAGTCTAAATTTAGTAGTAGAGTTTTGATTGTTTGTAGATGTAAGAAATCAGAGTTTAGAAAAACATGATTAATTCACGTGAATATAGTGTTTCATGATGGAATATTCAGGAAACTTAGGAAGATTTTGTAGGGCATATTTAAGCATCTGTTTTTTTTTAGCATAGAGGGCCAGAGTTTTAGGGTTTTCAGTTGAGTTTAGGTGTGTATTAGCTTGTGTAAAATCTTATACTAGTAGTCATATTTCTCACTTGAGTGGTTACAAGTCAGTTTGTTCAGGATGTGATAGTTTTAGTTCAGTATCTTGTCTTTTAGGACATTGTCTCTTTTCTGTCCTTGTTACCGATATGTAGACAGTAAAAGTGTTGCCCTTGTTAATGATAAGAAGCCTTGATACTGATATGTAGACTGTAGGAATGTCGTCCTTGCTACTGATATGTAGACTGTAGGAATGTCGTCCTGCTACTGATATGAAGACTGTAGGAATGTCGTCCTTGTTATTGATATGTAGACTGTAGGAATGTCGTCCTTGTTACTGATATGTAGACTGTAGGAATGTTGTCCTTGTTACTGATATGTAGACTGTAGGAATGTTGTCCTTGTTACTGATATGTAGACTGTAAGAATTTTGTCCTTGTTTGATATGTAAACTGTAGAAGTGTTGTCCTTGTTACTGTCTTGTAAACTGTAGGAATGTCGTCCTTGTTACTAATATATAGACTGTAGGAATGTTGTCCTTGTTACTGATATGTAAACTGTAGGAGTGTTGTCCTTGTTACTGTCTTGTAAAGTGTAGGAATGTTGTCCTTGTTACTGATATATAAACTGTAGGAATGTTGTCCTTGTTACTGATATGTAAACTGTGGGAATGTCGTCCGTGCTACAGATATGTAGACTGTAGGAATGTTTTCCTTGTTACTGATATGTAGACTGTATGAATGTTGTTCTTGTTTGATATGTAAACTGTAGGAGTGTTGTCCTTGTTACAGTCTTGTAAACTGTAGGAACGTTGTCCTTGTTACTAATATACAGACTGTAGGAATGTTGTCCTTGTTACTGATATGTAAACTGTAGGAGTGTTATCCTTGTTACTGTCTTGTAAAGTGTAGGAATGTTGTCTTTGTTACTGATATATAAACTGTAGGAATGTTGTCCTTGTTAAAAAAGTAAAGATAGTCCCCTAGCATTTCCTTTCTTACTGATATGTAAACTGTAGGAGTGTTGTCTTTGGTACTGATATGTGAACTGTATGAATGTTGTCCTTGTTACTGATGTGTAAACTGTAGGAATGTTGTCCTTGTTACTGTCTTGTAAACTGTAGGAATGTTGTCCTTGTTTCTGATATGTAAACCGTAGGAGTGCTGTCTTTGTTACTGATATGTAAATTGTAGGATTGTTGTCCTTGTTATTGATATTTAACCTTTAGAAATGCTGTCCTTGTTACTGATATGTAGACTTCAGGAATATTGTCCTTTTTACTGATATGTACACCGTAGGAGTGCTGTCTTTCTTACTGATATGTAAATTGTAGGAATGTTGTTCTTGTTATTGATATGTAAATTCTTGGAATGTTGTCCTTTTTGCTGATATGCAAATAGTAGGAGTGTTGTCTTTGTTATTGATATTTAAATTGTAGGAGTGTTGTCCTTCCACTGATATGTAAACTGTAGGAATGTTGTCCTTGTTACTGATATGTAGACTGCAGGAGTGTTGTCCTTGTTACTGATATGTAGTTTAGGGAGTGCTGTCCTTGTTACTGATATGTAGACTGTAGGAGTGTTGCCCTTGTTACTGATATGTAGTTTAGGGAGTGTTGTCCTTGTTACTGATATGTAGACTGCAGGAGTGTTGTCCTTGTTACTGATATGTAGTTTAGGGAGTCCTGTCTTTGTTACTGATATGTAGACTGTAGGAGTGTTGCCTTGTTACTGATATGTAGAATGAAGAAATGTTGCCCTTCTTACTGATATATAGACTGTAAATTCAGTTCTGATGACACTCTTGCCAATTGTTAACAAATGAGTTTTCAATACATTTTATATTATTCCTAGTTTTTAAAGCCCAGCTTAGATCTTTGATGAGAGGAATAACCTCAGCTAAACTGATATTTTTATTTATTGTTTCTTGTAGACGGTGGACGTACACAGGATGGAGGGGGAACCTCACATTCCTGACCCTAGCAAGCGTTCTGTGGTGATTACCAGGGATGGCTGGGTAGAGTATGAAGACAGAAGATTACCAGATGTTTACTTTGTGTGCCAAGTGGATGCTGGTAATTCCATCCATCCATCCATCCATCCATCCATCCATCCATCGTTATTTTTCAGTTCTTCACGTTATAGAAAAAAATATTCCATATATTCTGAACAATTTTAGTTTCTCTCCACTAAAGTCATAAAATTTACTCTAGTCTCACGTTTCTGCAGTTGTCCCGTCTTCTTCAAGTGTGACATTGTTTCTCTTGCTTCATAGTGGCATTGTTTCTCTTATTTCAAGTGTGACTTGTTTCTCTTACTTCATATGTGGCATTGTTTCTCTTACTTCAAGTGTGACATTGTTACTCTTACTTCAAGGGTGACATTGTTTCTCTTACTTCAAGTGTGACATTGTTTCTCTTACTTCATATGTGGCATTGTTTCTCTTACTTCAAGTGTGACATTGTTACTCTTACTTCAAGGGTGACATTGTTTCTCTTACTTCAAGTGTGACATTGTTTCTCTTACTTCAAGTGTGACATTGTTTCTTACTTCATATGTTGCATTGTTTCTCTTACTTCAAGTGTGACATTGTTACTCTTACTTCAAGGGTGACATTGTTTCTCTTACTTCAAGTGTGACATTGTTTCTCTTACTTCAAGTGTGACATTGTTTCTCTTACTTCAAGTGTGGCATTGTTTCTCTTACTTCAAGTGTGGCATTGTTTCTCTTACTTCAAGTGTGACATTGTTTCTCTTACTTCAAGTGTGGACATGTTTCTCTTACTTCCTTTTTTAAAAGTAGAGAAAATTGTATTTTTGTCCTCTTCTAATTAGATTTAGAATGATATCACTATTTTTTTTTCTGTCCGAAAGTTTCCTTGATGAAGTTATAGTGTACTTCGTCATAGCACGTGACAGCCGACAGAGTTTGTTTTGCTTCAACACATTCTGGACGGGAGCTAAATCTTCCCTAGATTCCCAGCTCTTGTGTCCGGTATAGTTTTATATTTATCCTAGTCACTCATCAAAGTAATTATTCTCCTTTGAAGAAGTTGGTATTGACAATGCAAATTTTATATTGTTTCTTCAACATAATAATGATCTAAATCGAGGACAGTTACAAGATTTCAGCAGATTTTCAGAATTTAAAGAGATGATCCAGAGTTATGACTTTTTGGTAGTTAAGGATTCTTTGTATTTGAGTGGGATTGGACAAAAGCTGTTTCGTGATTCTGCTATTTTAAATTAGATTTTATAGAGAAACTGGGGACTGTCATTCGCACAACGAAACATGTTACCACTGATAACAACCTTTATATTGTGGTGAGGAGCGGAGAGTCTCAAGCCACAACACATGTAGGGCAGTAGGTTAACTACTTCTACCTAAGAAAGCTTATGCAACGGGCACATCAAGATAGCTGTATAGGATAATAGGTCAGATAGTTCCCTTGACAAGTCGTCTCCGCCGTTACTTACCCATCTACAAACTCTGCTCCGCCAAGTATATCACAACGCTTCTAAACTCGTGCCACCGCTAAAAGATGGACTGTATTCAGCTTCAAGAAGTGCAAGCAAGGGGACAGAACTTGAGAGTCCATTGTAGTCAGGCTTCGTTGGCGAAATCCCACATGATGATGATACCCAGATCATTTCTTAAACATGGAAGTACTGATTATTTTTAAGTAATTTTCAATTATTTCCTTCACTTTTCTACTACACACTTTTCTGGAGGAAGACATATTCAGATAAGTTCTTCGTGTTTTTGTCTTGTTTTGTATGTATCCTCGATTAAGGCTCACGCCGAAATATCGGATGTTGTATGTTTTTCATTTATACATTCTCATACTTTCTATTTGTTTTTTTCTCACCTTACTCACTCCCTCCCTCACTTTGTAAAACTGCACCATACACCTCTATCTACCTTATTTATTTAAACCAGTTTTACTGCAGTCGCCATCCCTTTTATCTACCAGAGAAGAGGATAAACTAGCCGCCCGATGCCCCCCCCCCCCACTCGCATCAGAGCGCCTCGACGGTGGGAACTGCACTCGCTGCACCATTCAGTCTCTCAGCCGAGAACGCTTTTGGACTTTGGTTCATCATCATCATCAGGTGCCATGCCGACTGGCGTTGGCTATTATGCTTCTCCGGAGTACCCGATCCTTCATGCAAGCCATCAGATCAGCTGGTGATCTCCTCTCACACCATCCCGTCAGACTGTTCAGTATCATTTCTCTTGGTCTTCTTCTTGATCTTCTTCCTTCTATTTTTCCTATAATATTTTCAATGCCCCCTCTTCTCATTGCATGTCCTATGAAAGTACATTGTCTCTCTCTATCTTTTTGACAAGGTTTTTTATCTCTCCAGCTCTTCTCATACATTCTTCTTCAGTTATTTTTGCTGTCCAGGTGATTCGCAACATTCTTCTAATAAACCACATTTCTGCCGCTTCCAATGATTTTTGTGCAGACTTGCCTATTGTCCATGATTCACTTCCATATAACAAGATAGGTTCAATATAACATTTTAGGACTCGTTTTCTAACATTCATTGATTAAGATGTGTTAGCTAATATGTTTCTCATTCTCTGAAATGCAGTCTTTGCTTGGCCTATTCTGTTCCTAATTTCTGTTCTGCACTTCCCATCTGAAGTTATTACTGCTCCAAGGTATTTAATTTCTGCACCTGCTTTAGAATAGTTTCGTTTAATTTTATACTGCATGCTGGTGGATTCTGTTTCTTAGATATAACCATAGTCTCTGTCTTTATTATGTTCAAAGTAAGGCCTTTCTGTTCACTTTCTTTGGCCACTTTATCCAAGACATTTTGCAGGTCTTGTTGGTTCTCAGCTATCAGTACTGTGTCGTCAGCATACCGAAGGTTGTTAATATTGTATCCTCCAATTTTTATGACTGGTTCTGTGATGATTGTTCTTAGAATATTCTCGCTGCACAGAGAAAAAAGGTCTGGAGACAGTACACATC
Organism: Achatina immaculata; assembly: GCA_009760885.1. Lineage (NCBI taxonomy): Eukaryota > Metazoa > Mollusca > Gastropoda > Stylommatophora > Achatinidae > Lissachatina > Lissachatina immaculata. The sequence continues at coordinate 37,846,521 of CM019706.1, forward strand.
CCTATCGTACCCCTTGTTTTATAGGTTGATATTTTCTAATCCTATTTTAAACTCGAACTGCTGCTTCTTGCTGCCACTATAGATGTTTTACAATCCTCAAGTCTTTGCCGTCTATATTGATGTCTTCAAGCATTTTAATACTTTTATTATGTTTCACTTTGTCAAATGCCTTGGTGTAATCAATGAAGCATAAGTAGAGATCTTTCTGTACTTCTGAAGCTCTTTCTGTTAGTGTTCGTAAAGCATAAACGGCATTGTGTGTTCCCTTTCCTTCAACAAATCCAAACTGTTCATCTGCTATTTCCATTTTTATCTTTTTCCTTGTTCTTCTCATAATTATTCTCAGAAGTATCTTCGTTATGTGACATGAGAGGCTGATAGTCCGGTGGTCGTCACATTCCTTTGCACCTGGTTTCTTTGGTAGTGCTATAAACGTGGATTTAATCAGGTCACTGGGAATATAACCACTGTTGTAAATGTCATTCAGTAACTTGGTTATTATTTTTATTCCTGTCTCCTCTAGTGCCTCTATTTCTTCTATTGTTATATTATCAGGCCCCGACGCTTTTCCTTTCTTCAGATACTGAAAACTGTGATGGACTTGGGTTACATTCAGTTAAATTCCAGTGTAAATGGCTCAATGGTCACTCTGAAAACTAATATGATGGTAATAGTTTGCATGTTTTCAGCAGTATTTCTATACCATGACATATATGTATGTATTAGCTGGCAGGTGGAGAACTCATCTTCCCTCATCTTGGCGTATTCTACTACCTTTACCGGAAAATGAGGAGCAAGAGTGGAAGAACAGTGTAGGTGTAAAGAGACTACCGGAGCTAGGACAAATTCAAGATGCTGGCAGGAAATCCCAACTGTGTGACAGAAAACGCATTGTAAACAACCAACACATGACAGGAACTATTAGAAGACATACTCTTGGATGGATGCTGCAGCATGCGGCGGGAGCATATATGGGGTTGTCCCAAAACCAGTGAAGCCGGAGTCTGAATTGTGAACTTTGAACTTTGAAGATAAGAGACAGTTTCAGAAGAATAAGTATCAGTCATATAGCCTTTATCTTACTGCACTATATTAAGATAAAAACAACAGGAGAAAAGAATACAGAATTAGTTTATCGTACTACAGTACATTAAGATAATAAAGAAGCCAATACTGGGTAGAATAGTTATAAGAAGAGAGTGAGGAAGGAGAAAGAGACAAATTAAAACAAGATAATATTAAATAAATTCATACCCTTGCATATTCAGTATATAGTACTACCACTGATCGAATCTGGACCACCAATATTAGAAAATATTAAAATATTTAAAAGATAACTAACCACTTCCATTTAAGAAAAAAAAATGAAATAATCTCTGTTAAACGTAAAAGGTAAATAAATGTAAAACACACACGAATAGGGATAACATACATTCTTCTTATATTTTTATTTACACTGTTGTAATTCTACAATGTAAAATCGACACTTTCAACATTTCCAGGAAATTCTAAGGTTTTTAAAGAAACTGCCTAAATTGGTGGTTGGCTACATCTGGCCAGCGGGCCAGATAATAATAAAAGTAATAATATAAAATAATATAAAACAATAAAAACAATTAATGAAATTTGGGACATCAGAGAAGTGAGGAAGATAAATATAAAAAGAGAACTGACAGATTGTAGATTTTCAAGTGTTAATGGTGCATTTAGTGTTAGAAAACGGTTTTCAAGCAGGCAGATGTCCGGTGTCAGTGGAGGTAGAAAGTAGCGTTTTACTGAGTAGACACTCTTATGCTAAATATACTAAAGCAACATTTTTTCACTCTGCCGATGAAGGGTTCCCCCCCCCCCCCACCAGCAGCTCTTCCTTTCCCCACAATTTGTCCATAACAGCCTTTGAAGTGTCCAACTTGTCCAGTTTGAGCACACCTTGCGAGTGGAGCTTCTCAGTCGCTGGTCGAACCTGCTCGTTACCACGCCTTCCTGCATGCCATGGACAGTAGATCCATGTGAGGCCTACAACTTGGGGTGTGCGGGAAGGTTGGTCCATTCCCTTCGAAGTATGTCTTGTCGATCTTAGAGAAGTTGTAGAACAATGACTTTGTCGATCTCAGAGAAGTTGTAGAACAATGACTTTGTCGATTTCAGGGAAGTTGTAGAACAATGACTTTGTCGAAATGTATAAATTAGGAAAAAAGTAGGAACAGCTTTATTACTTAACGAGTACAGTTGTGACGTTTCGGCGTGAACCTTAATCATACAAAAACACACAGGACGAAGAAATAGAGAGGAAACATAAAGTATCTCTCTCTCTCTCTCTCTCTCTCTCTCTCTGAACCTTAAGTGCCCAAGGCACATGGGGCTTCCGCAAGGGTTTTCCACAAATGCCTGTCCTTTGCCTTTTTTTCTGTTCTTGCCCAGGTGAGCCCTCTATTGACATAAAGTATGAATTCACGTAAATGCTATGTAAAAAATATGAATGGAAAAAAATAATAAAGTAAAATAAAATGAATGGTTAGCTCTGACTCGTAAGAAGCTGTGGCTTGTAAGAGGATGTGTTCAGAAATGCGTATGGTGGAGTGTAGAGAATGTTTAAATGGAGACTTGTGATGTGTGATAGGTGAGTCGTAAATAAGGATTGGGGGAGCAAGACTGGTGGACCACGGAGAGGAGAAAGATACAATGGTAATCTAACAGGGCGAAAGTGAAATAGGTGAATACAGTAGGGGTAGAGGGGTTGTAATTTGGTGCTGTGAGGAGGTTTTAAACTATATGTAAATAGTGAGAAAGTAGGGGAACAGTGCAGAGGGATTATGATAGTGGAAGAGGGGAATGTTAGGCGGAGCTGAATAGCGAGTTTAAACAGAATGGATCCAGAGTCCCGTATTCCTGAATGTAGTGGTTCTCAAGCGCAAGGCGGCTTCTGTCATCAGTGTGACGTTGTTTGATAGCTGTTATCAGAAAATCAGATTTGCCTCTGTGGTTGGGGCCATTGAAATGATCAGGTACTGGTTTCGAAGCATGTTGAGTGATATCATACAGATATTCTGCATGCGGTCACCTAATCTGAGACCAGTTTCGCCAATATAAGTTATCTTGCATCTTTTCCATATAATGGTATATATCACACTACTGGACTCGCATGTGAACCCGCATGTGAATCCCTCATGGAGAGTGAGGATAGTTATGAGAAAGATGATCGTTTTCTTTTCCCATATTACAGGCAAGTAACAACAAGGACGGTTATATTTTCTAGTGCGAACATATGCAAGGTTCCGCTTCAGGTGACTGTGGACGAGTATGTTCTTAAGAGTCGGTTCACGTCTGTATGCTAATAAGAGTAGATCAGAGAAAATGTCGCGAGCGTCGGGGTCGAGTTGAGTTAGTGGCAGAGGGCGATAAAGAATTTTCTTAACTATCTGACCATGCGTGTGAAAAGGAAGTACTTGTTTAACTCCGTCGGATGGGGTAACAGTTTTTTTTTTCCTGAATGCTTCTCCGCTGCTCTTTTTGGATACGGTTAAATGTTTTCCGAAGGACTTTTTCTGGATAGTGGCCATGACGGAAAAATTGTAATAATTTGTTGGATTGATCCATAAAGTCCAAGTTATCCTGACATTTTCGGCCAAGACGAAGGAGTTGGGAGTATGGGATGGAGTTTCAGTTTGTTTCAGGATGAGAGGATGAGTAAAGTAAATAAGTGTGGTTGTCTGTGGTTTGTAAAATACAGAGGTGACCAGACTGTCTGTGCCAATAGATATTTTGATGTCTAAAAAGATGACAAAATTATCAGACATTTCACAAGTGAAATTTGATGTTCTTATTTAAGCGAGTTCTCGAATTCAATAAAATTGTTTAGATCGTCTTGTGGCGTACTCGTGACTCTAATGATCAATTGTATAGAATTCTGGGAATCTACCAGTGTAGGTTTCCCATAATTTGACTTCCATAAACCCCATAAGAAGGCAAGTGTAACTGGGACCCATTTTCGTTCCCATGGCGACATCACTGATTTGATCAAAGAGTTCGACGTTGAATTCAAAGGAATTAAGATTCAATACTAGCTGTGTGAGTCTTATTATGCTATCAGTGTTAGTGATGGGGTGACTGTCGATCTCAGAGAAATTGTAGAACAACGACTTTTTTATCTCAGAGAAGTTGTAAAACAACAAAAACTAATCGAAGCCAAAAGCAAAAGGCAACAAAACATTTAGAATTTGTCATGAGACGACAGAAGTTAGAGAACCTGAACACTTAAAATATGTCAACAGAAGACACAATTTACAGAACCTAAACACATGAAATATGTTACAAGAAGACACAAGTTAGTGACCCTAGTAATCAGTGGAAAACTCGAGGGAAACAGAAATAGAGAGAGCTTGGAAAAAAGAAAGTATATTAACAGGTTGACTAAGTTGCATGGAAAAAGGCATCGGAAGTGAAGGAACACATAAAACATGAAAACATAATGATAACAGTGTATATGTGGCTCAGGGTGTAAAACTCAACGCGTGGTGGCGAAGCATCGCCCATGACTGTCTATGTTAGTTTTATCCTCTCAGTTATGGCCCCTGAGAGAAAAACTTGAACAGTTACGTCTAGCTCTGGGGGATGTGGAAATAGCGAAGTCCCGAGGTCGGCTGGGTTAGTGAATTTGAGTAGTAGACGAGAAAGACTTCTGTGTGAAACAGAAATGGCGTCTGTTTAGGTTGGTTGTGTGGGAGAAATTGAAATGAGATAAGGCCCACAAGAATGGAAGTCACATTATAGTATTATATTATAAGGGAAGTAATTAACTTTAATAGTGAAATTACTTGATTATGTCCCTTGTTTTAGCGCAGGTGCTGTGTGGGAATTTTCGTAGCTTTAGTAACCTTGACAGGTAGCGTGAATTTCCCGGGATATCGAGGGAAAGTTTCTTAAGTGTCAACTTTGGAATGTCTGTGTTGACACAACAGTCTAAATTTAGTAGTAGAGTTTTGATTGTTTGTAGATGTAAGAAATCAGAGTTTAGAAAAACATGATTAATTCACGTGAATATAGCGCTTCATGATGGAATATTCAGGAAACTTAGGAAGATTTTGTAGGGCATATTTAAGCATCTGTTTTTTTTTAGCATAGAGGGCCAGAGTTTTAGGGTTTTCAGTGGAGTTTAGGTGTGTATTAGCTTGTGTAAATTGTTATACTAGTAGTAATATTTCTCACTTGAGTGGTTACAAGTCAGTTTGTTCAGGATGTGATAGTTTTAGTTCAGTATCTTGTCTTTTAGGACATTGTCTCTTTTCTGTCCTTGTTACCGATATGTAGACAGTAAAAGTGTTGCCCTTGTTAATGATAAGAAGCCTTGATACTGATATGTAGACTGTAGGAATGTCGTCCTTGCTACTGATATGTAGACTGTAGGAATGTCGTCCTTGCTACTGATATGAAGACTGTAGGAATGTCGTCCTTGTTATTGATATGTAGACTGTAGGAATGTCGTCCTTGTTACTGATATGTAGACTGTAGGAATGTTGTCCTTGTTACTGATATGTAGACTGTAGGAATGTTGTCCTTGTTACTGATATGTAGACTGTAAGAATTTTGTCCTTGTTTGATATGTAAACTGTAGAAGTGTTGTCCTTGTTACTGTCTTGTAAACTGTAGGAATGTCGTCCTTGTTACTAATATATAGACTGTAGGAATGTTGTCCTTGTTACTGATATGTAAACTGTAGGAGTGTTGTCCTTGTTACTGTCTTGTAAAGTGTAGGAATGTTGTCCTTGTTACTGATATATAAACTGTAGGAATGTTGTCCTTGTTACTGATATGTAAACTGTGGGAATGTCGTCCGTGCTACAGATATGTAGACTGTAGGAATGTTTTCCTTGTTACTGATATGTAGACTGTATGAATGTTGTTCTTGTTTGATATGTAAACTGTAGGAGTGTTGTCCTTGTTACAGTCTTGTAAACTGTAGGAACGTTGTCCTTGTTACTAATATACAGACTGTAGGAATGTTGTCCTTGTTACTGATATGTAAACTGTAGGAGTGTTATCCTTGTTACTGTCTTGTAAAGTGTAGGAATGTTGTCTTTGTTACTGATATATAAACTGTAGGAATGTTGTCCTTGTTAAAAAAGTAAAGATAGTCCCCTAGCATTTCAAATGCCGTAGGGGGTGAAGCGTTAGAGACCTCATTATGCTGGGTCATCAGCGTGTGAGGTAGGGTGACCAGTTCCTTTCCTAGCTGCCTTTACTTCCCAGATTTTCTCTGGTACCCATTTTACGAGGCTGGGTCGACCTCAGGGCCGTATTGGTCGGAAAAAAAATCCCGCTCAGCTGGGGATTCGAACCCTCGACCATTTGGTTGCTAGACGAGTGCTCTAACCACTACGCTAGCCGGCCCACTGTCCTTGTTACTGATATGTAAACTGTAGGAATGTCGGCCGTGCTACTGATATGTAGACTGTAGGAATGTTGTCCTTGTTACTGATAAGTAAACTGTAGGAGTGTTGTCCTTGTTACTGATAAGTAGACTGTATGAATGCTGTCCTTATTTCTGATATGTAAACTGTAGGAGTGTTGTCCTTGTTACTGATATATAGACTGTATTAATGTTGCCTTTCTTACTGATATGTAAACTGTAGGAGTGTTGTCTTTGTTACTGATATGTAAACTGTAGGAATGTTGTCCTTGTTACTGATGTGTAAACTGTAGGAATGTTGTCCTTGTTACTGTCTTGTAAACTGTAGGAATGTTGTCCTTGTTTCTGATATGTAAACCGTAGGAGTGCTGTCTTTGTTACTGATATGTAAATTGTAGGATTGTTGTCCTTGTTATTGATATTTAACCTTTAGAAATGCTGTCCTTGTTACTGATATGTAGACTTCAGGAATATTGTCCTTTTTACTGATATGTACACCGTAGGAGTGCTGTCTTTCTTACTGATATGTAAATTGTAGGAATGTTGTTCTTGTTATTGATATGTAAATTCTTGGAATGTTGTCCTTTTTGCTGATATGCAAATAGTAGGAGTGTTGTCTTTGTTATTGATATTTAAATTGTAGGAGTGTTGTCCTTCCACTGATATGTAAACTGTAGGAATGTTGTCCTTGTTACTGATATGTAGACTGCAGGAGTGTTGTCCTTGTTACTGATATGTAGTTTAGGGAGTGCTGTCCTTGTTACTGATATGTAGACTGTAGGAGTGTTGCCCTTGTTACTGATATGTAGTTTAGGGAGTGTTGTCCTTGTTACTGATATGTAGACTGCAGGAGTGTTGTCCTTGTTACTGATATGTAGTTTAGGGAGTCCTGTCTTTGTTACTGATATGTAGACTGTAGGAGTGTTGCCCTTGTTACTGATATGTAGAATGAAGAAATGTTGCCCTTCTTACTGATATATAGACTGTAGGAATGTTGTCCTTGTTACTAATAAATAGACTGTAGGAATGTTGTCCTTGTTACTAATATGTAGACTATAAGAGTGTTGTCCTTGCTAGGACATATTGTGTATTCGTAAGATGTGTTGAAAGTGCACTATATCGTAAGGTGGAGTTTTTTACTTGCTTATTATTGTCAGCTTTTTCCCGTCCCCCACGTCGCTGACTACGTGGCCGGGTAGCTACTGTATTGTTTGTTAAATCAGCCTGCCATATTGGCAGTTCGTTGTCCTTCCTCATCTCCATCTTCCAGCATTCATTTTTTTTCTTTCATTAAATGTTTGATCTGCATCTTGGAACTTATTCTATTTATTACCTACATGGAGTTCTTATCTGTTAGCCCTGCTGAGTGAGTGGGAAGTCCTGTACAAGTTTTCTTTTCGTGACACTTGTTTTTGTTGTGACAACTGTGAACCTGGCGTTGTTGTTGTATTACTCTGGGTATACCATAGTGACAAGTTGCCTGTTTGGTACACTAGGGTTACCAATACTTACAGGCAGCAACAACATGAAAATCGTTCTAACACAAAGTCTACCTATCTGATGCTCTGTGTATGTTCACACACACATACGTCTTTAATTTTTTGTCGTTGTCTCTTGATGCTTTCATGAGATGTGATGGCTCAGATTGTATGTCTTACTAAGCCCTGGAGATCTGTGTTCGTCTCTTCAACATCAACAGTGTGAGTTATTAGTTGACGGCTTTTTTCATCCATCAACCATCATCACCAGGTTCCACACATTAAACCATCTTGATGTCACTCCAACAAGTAACTCCACACATTTTGTGCGTGAGACATCTAACCTGGGATCACCCTGTTTGAGTGTCTAACTAGCAGGGACATTTGTTGTGAGTTTGTCGGTAACTGTCATGTTATAGATAAAATCTTCTGATGAACGGAAGCACTTCTACACAACATGTAACAACAGAGACAACCTTCACATAATCACCAACGTCGACTGGGGCGGCTAGTAAGAAATAACTGGCTGCAGTAGCAACAAATAATCGGCTAAAGTAACAACAAATAATCGGCTAAAGTAACAACAAATAATCGGCTAAAGTAACAACAAATAATCGGCTAAAGTAACAACAAATAATCGGCTAAAGTAACAACAAATAATCGGCTAAAGTAACAACAAATAATCGGCTAAAGTAACAACAAATAATCGGCTAAAGTAACAACAAATAATCGGCTAAAGTAACAACAAATAATCGGCTAAAGTAACAACAAATAATCGGCTAAAGTAACAACAAATAATCGGCTAAAGTAACAACAAATAATCGGCTAAAGTAACAACAAATAATCGGCTAAAGTAACAGCAAATAATCGGCTAAAGTAACAGCAAATAATCGGCTAAAGTAGCAGCACATAATCGGCTAAAGTAGCAACAAATAATCGGCTAAAGTAACAACAAATAATCGGCTAAAGTAACAACAAATAATCGGCTAAAGTAACAACAAATAATCGGCTAAAGTAACAGCAAATAATCGGCTAAAGTAGCAGCACATAATCTTCTAAAGTAACAACAAATAATCGGCTAAAGTAACAACAAATAATCGGCTAAAGTAGCAGCACATAATCGGCTAAAGTAACAACAAATAATCGGCTAAAGTAACAACAAATAATCGGCTAAAGTAACAACAAATAATCGGCTAAAGTAACAACAAATAATCGGCTAAAGTAACAACAAATAATCGGCTAAAGTAACAACAAATAATCGGCTAAAGTAACAACAAATAATCGGCTAAAGTAACAACAAATAATCGGCTATAGTGGCAGCAAATAATCGGCTAAAGTAACAACAAATAATCGGCTATAGTGGCAGCAAATAATCGGCTAAAGTAACAACAAATAATCGGCTAAAGTAACAACAAATAATCGGCTAAAGTAACAACAAATAATCGGCTATAGTGGCAGCAAATAATCGGCTAAAGTAACAACAAATAATCGGCTAAAGTAACAACAAATAATCGGCTAAAGTAACAACAAATAATCGGCTATAGTGGCAGCAAATAATCGGCTACAGTAACAGCAAATAATCGGCTATAGTGGCAGCAAATAATCGGCTAAAGTAACAACAAATAATCGGCTATAGTGACAGAAAACGTGTGTTTTATAAGGTTCTTTTGTTGTTTTTTTAACTTTTAACTTCAGTTTTATCCCTCATTTCTTACTAGAGAATTGTAGAAACCTAGTCATAATATGTTATATGACACAGTATTTAGAAGTTCTTCTAGTCTTGGTGGCCGATGGAACAGTCTTTCATGGTACACCTCAAACTTCAGGTTTGCCCTAAATCTTAGCATCTTTCTATCTCCTCTTCGCTGGATAATACTTTTGACATCAGACAAACAGCCAATAAACCCAGCAATGCAACGAAACTGGGCCAGACAATATTCCTGAACTTAAAAATCTAGTTCAAAGACTCCAGACATCAGTCACTTTCTTCATAAAACAAGTAAGCGCCAACGCCTGTAGATAAGCAATTGAACTTTCACTTCCCTGCCTCTAGTAACGGTTAGTTAGATCTATATACCAATAAACGTGAGTTCCTTCCATCAAAAACTATCGTGAAGGTGAGTAAACACAGGTATTGAGTCTGAAGGGTGAGTGGACTGTGATAAGTTACATTAATTTCTCCAGCAGACTAAAGACACAGAAGTGCTAGATATGACAGGGGCTTCACTAGCTCTTGGTTCTTGTTAAATTTGTCCATCTCTAAAACGCTGTTGTTTTCTAGATCAACCAGTTGTTTCTTTAAAATGTTCATAAAATCATAAAGTAGTTTCCACATAATGTAACACTAAACACAATAGTAGTAGTAGTAGTAGTAGTAGTAGTAGTAGTAGTAGTAGTAATATTATTAGTAGTAGTAATAGTAGTAGTAAAACTAGCAATAACGTTTTTTGTAATAGTAGTAGAAGTAGTAAAATAGTAGTGGAAGTAACAGTAGTAATAACAATGTTTGTATGTTAATAGTAGCAGGTGTTATTACTGTAGCTGTTATTGGTACGGTAGAGATCTCCTTATAGCTAGAACAACATACACATAAAGAAAAATTAACATAATTAAAAACTTTAAATTCAGTTCTGATGACACTCTTGCCAATTGTTAACAAATGAGTTTTCAATACATTTTATATTATTCCTAGTTTTTTAAAGCCCAGCTTAGATCTTTGATGAGAGGAATAACCTCAGCTAAACTGATATTTTTATTTATTGTTTCTTGTAGACGGTGACGTACACAGGATGGAGGGGGAACCTCACATTCCTGACCCTAGCAAGCGTTCTGTGGTGATTACCAGGGATGGCTGGGTAGAGTATGAAGACAGAAGATTACCAGATGTTTACTTTGTGTGCCAAGTGGATGCTGGTAATTCCATCCATCCATCCATCCATCCATCCATCCATCCATCGTTATTTTTCAGTTCTTCACGTTATAGAAAAAAATATTCCATATATTCTGAACAATTTTAGTTTCTCTCCACTAAAGTCATAAAATTTACTCTAGTCTCACGTTTCTGCAGTTGTCCCGTCTTCTTCAAGTGTGACATTGTTTCTCTTGCTTCATATGTGGCATTGTTTCTCTTATTTCAAGTGTGACATTGTTTCTCTTACTTCATATGTGGCATTGTTTCTCTTACTTCAAGTGTGACATTGTTACTCTTACTTCAAGGGTGACATTGTTTCTCTTACTTCAAGTGTGACATTGTTTCTCTTACTTCATATGTGGCATTGTTTCTCTTACTTCAAGTGTGACATTGTTACTCTTACTTCAAGGGTGACATTGTTTCTCTTACTTCAAGTGTGACATTGTTTCTCTTACTTCAAGTGTGACATTGTTTCTCTTACTTCATATGTTGCATTGTTTCTCTTACTTCAAGTGTGACATTGTTACTCTTACTTCAAGGGTGACATTGTTTCTCTTACTTCAAGTGTGACATTGTTACTCTTACTTCAAGTGTGACATTGTTTCTCTTACTTCAAGTGTGGCATTGTTTCTCTTACTTCAAGTGTGGCATTGTTTCTCTTACTTCAAGTGTGACATTGTTTCTCTTACTTCAAGTGTGACATTGTTTCTCTTACTTCCTTTTTTAAAAGTAGAGAAAATTGTATTTTTTGTCCTCTTCTAATTAGATTTAGAATGATATCACTATTTTTTTTTCTGTCCGAAAGTTTCCTTGATGAAGTTATATGTGTACTTCGTCATAGCACGTGACAGCCGACAGAGTTTGTTTTGCTTCAACACATTCTGAGACGGGAGCTAAATCTTCCCCTAGATTCCCCAGCTCTTGTGTCCGGTATAGTTTTATATTTATCCTAGTCACTCATCAAAGTAATTATTCTCCTTTGAAGAAGTTGGTATTGACAATGCAAATTTTATATTGTTTCTTCAACATAATAATTGATCTAAATCGATGGACAGTTACAAGATTTCAGCAGATTTTCAGAATTTAAAGAGATGATCCAGAGTTATTGACTTTTTGGTAGTTAAGGATTCTTTGTATTTGAGTGGGATCTGGACAAAAGCGTGTTTCGTGATTCTGCTATTTTAAATTAGATTTTATAGAGAAACTGGGGACTGTCATTCGCACAACGAAACATGTTACCACTGATAACCAACCTTTATATTGTGGTGAGGAGCGGAGAGTCTACTTCAAGCCACAACACATGTAGGGCAGTAGGTTAACTACTTCTACCTAAGAAAGCTTATGCAACGGGCACATCAAGATAGCTGTATAGGTATAATAGGTCAGATAGCTTCCCTTTGACAAGTCGTCTCCGCCTGTTACTTACCCCATCTACAAACTCTTGCTCCGCCCAAGTATATCACAACGCTCTTCTAAACTCGTGCCACCGCTAAAAGATGGACTGTATTCAGCTTCAAGAAGTGCAAGCAAGGGACAGAACTTGAGAGTCCATTGTAGTCAGGCTTCGTTGGCGAAATCCCACATGATGATGATACCCAGATCATTTCTTAAACATGGAAGTACTGATTATTTTTAAGTAATTTTCAATTTATTTCCTTCACTTTTCTCACATCTTTGTTGCAGTTTTCGTATCTAGTTTTTTTTAAAAAATTTTTCACGACACTTTCATATTGCATAATATTTTTACCCATTTGATAACATAAAAATAGAGTATAATTCCTTCTTTTGTAATAATTCTCCTTCTCTACTTGTAAGGTACAGAATGTTGTTTTTTTTTTCTTAAACGTACTACACACTGAATGTAGCTGGCAAGAATGAAAAAAAAAATAGTTTACGGGACCATACAGCGAACAGAAAAGATGTATAAAAACTTTTAATTTGCAAGTCCAAATATAGTTTATTCTTCTTCTGTGTTCAGTTTTATGTGCTCAGCCATCTAGACAAAGGAGACAGGTCGCCCCCATGAATCCTATCATGAGCAAGAATCCTTCAAGTGTGCCGCACAATTTTCCATCCATGTTCTTTAATTGGGAGCAGATTTGAGCCTTTATATCTCTGTAGAGATTACATGTCTGCAAGATGTATTCTGGGATATGCAGTGTGGAGTGTTGGCGACTTCATTTGTGTAGATAGGCTTGTAGTCTGTAGTAGATAGGTCTGTAGTCTGGAAAAGAGAGGCTTGTAGACTGCAGTAGATAGGCTTGTAGTCTTAAGTAATGTAGGATTTTACTAGGAAGAAAGAAATAATTGTGTATTGTTTCTCGCAGATTTAACGACCCTGGTATTTTTATGAGTTTTGTTGTTCATAGTAGTCGGCCTTAAGATAGAAGTGTGTTGCGCCTTTGGCACGGGATCCTTGAGTTTTTTGTTGATGGTCTGAGCAAGATTTTGGGACGTGCAAGTTACTCTTGGCTTGAAAACTGTGTAGAGTAGACTTTTATTTTAGTTGTGATTCTAGCTAGAAATGTAGTTTGTGAGAGTTTCAATGAAAGTTTTCATGGCAGTGACTAAAGTTATATCAGTAACCAGAGTTCGTTATTGCTGGACGTCTATTTTGATATGTGACACCTCATGTTTTCTTTATCAAGTCGTATACAGCCATCTTCTTCATTGGTGTAGTATTAAAGTTCCTCCTACAATTGGAACATGGACTGACTGCACTGTGATTGTAAGAGCAGACGTGAGAGAGGTTAATGGGCCTGTGTGTTATTCTTTATTATGTGCAGTTATTTGATTAACACGGCACGAATATCGTAGCTTCTGTGGGATCAACATAGGAAACTATTTCAATCTCAAGAAGTAGAATTAACCAAATATCAGCTCAGTAGTATGGTTATAACACATATTAAAAATCATAGTTAGTTTGTAGTCTGCAGTGTACTTCTAAGTCGATGGAAGAGCATTTCTTTTGTATAATGCACGGAGCAAAATTAGAATTTTCTCTGTTAAGTCTAGCCTGGTTTATAGGAGCAACGTTAGAATGTTCTGGGTTAGATCCAGCCTGGTTTATAAGAACAACATTAGAATGTTCTGGGTTAGGTCCAGTCTGGTTTACAGGAGCAACGTTACAATGTTCTGGGTTAGGTCCAGCCTGGTTTATAGCAGCAAAGTTAGAATTCTCTCTGTTAGGTCCAGTCTGGTTTATAGGAGCAGGAAACTCTTCAGACAGGATGCACTTATAAAATAAACAGGATCAGGTCGTTTGTCCTTTGTGTCTATCTCTACCCTCAGTAAATAAACAAGATCAGGACATTTGTCCTTGTGTGTCTGTCTCTACCCTCAGTAAATAAACAAAATCAGGACATTTGTCCTTGTGTGTCTGTCTCTACCCTCAATAAATAAATAGTATCAGGACATTTGTCCTTTTGTGTCTGTGTCTACCCTCAATAAATAAACAAGATCAGGACTTTTGTCCTTGTGTGTCTGTGTCTACCTTCATTAAATAAAGAGGGTCAGTACTTTTGTCCTTTGTGTCTGTGTCTACCTTCAATAAATAAACAGGATCAGGACTTTTGTCCTTTTGTGTCTGTGTCTACCCTCAATAAATAAACAGGATCAGGACTTTTGTTCTTTGTGTCTGTTTCTATCCTCATTAAATAAACAGGATCAGGACTTTTGTTCTTTTGTGTCTGTCTCTACCCTCAATAAATAAACAGGATCAGGACTTTTGTCCTTTTGTGTCTGCCTCTACCCTAAAAAAATAAACAGAGTGAGGACTTTTGTGCTTTTTGTGTCGGTGTCTACCCTCAATACATAAACAGGATCTGGACCTTTGTCCTTTTGTGTCTGTGTCTACCCTCAGTAAATAAACAGGATGATGACTTTTGTCCTTTTGTGTCTGTCTATACTTCTAGTAAATAAACAGTATCAGGACGTTTGTCATTTTGTGTCTGTCTGTACCCTCAATAAATAAACAGAATCAGGACTTTTGTCCTTTTGTGTCTGTCTCTAAGTAAAACTTATTCCGTATTCCATGTCATGTACTAAATTAAAAAATGTGACTATGGCAGAATTCTTCAATGTCCATGTTTAAAGCAGACGTTTGTTTGGTCGTTCAGAGCCCTCGTGTATTCCGGCTTAGATTTTAGGTTCCTTTCTTTGACCTGAACTGTTTATGCTGTTTTCTATGATCAGAACTGTTTATGCTGTTTTCTTTGACCTGAACTGTTTATGCTGTTTTCTTTAACCTGAACTGTTTATGCTGTTTTCTATGATCAGAACTGTTTATGCTGTTTTCTTTGACCTGAACTGCTTATGCTGTTTTCGACTTTTGAAAAAAGACAGTCTGGGCGGACTTTCCCGAAGAAGGATCTGACTTGATCAAGCCAGTAAATTTATCGAAGTCTAATTTTTATGTAGAACTGAGACACAGTAATAATTACGCTTAAAATGTGTAAAGTGTTTTCTAAGCCGTGTCTCGCCTTGTAGGAAGATTTCTATGTTTTATAGACAAGGGACCCAGGCACTATTAAAAGCATCACTGACATGCGGAAGTAGTCACATGGTCCTACAAAGATTTGAACCCAAGAGCTTTAGCTATGTGCATGAAGGCCATTATCACTGAGATATTCAGACCAGCCAGTTTATTTAATAAATTTATCAAGCAAAACTGTTCATTTGAACAGAGGACATATATTCTGCGCTATTTTGTTGGACACAAACAATATCAACAAGCATTTTATTCAGGTCTGATAAAGCTAACTTTGGCTGTCAATTTATGTACAAGACATTTGATGGGTTGGAAGTAGAGTTACATTCTCATTCAGAGTTCAGAAGTTATCACTATCTCCATTCCAGGCTAAGAGAGCCTAACAGAACGACTGACTTTATAGTGAGAGCTAAGACAGCCTAACAGAACGACTGACTTTATAGTGGGAGCTAAGACGGCCTAACAGAACGACTGACTTTATAGTGGGAGCTAAGACAGCCTAACAGAACGACTGACTTTATAGTGGGAGCTAAGACAGCCTAACAGAACGACTGACTTTATAGTGTGAGCTAAGACAGCCTAACAGAACGACTGACTTTATAGTGGGAGTTAAGACAGCCTAACAGAACGACTGACTTGATAGTGGGAGCTAAGACAGCCTAACAGAACGACTGACTTTATAGTGGGAGCTAAGACAGCCTAACAGAACGACTGACTTTATAGTGGGAGCTAAGACAGCCTAACAGAACGACTGACTTTATAGTGGGAGCTAAGACAGCCTAACAGAACGACTGACTTTATAGTGAGAGCTAGGACAGTCTAACAGAACGGCTGACTTTATAGTGAGAGGTAAGACAGCCTAACAGAACGATTGACTTTATAGTGAGAGCTAAGACAGCCTAACAGAACGACTGACTTTATAGTGAGAAGTAAGACAGCCTAACAGAACGGCTGACTTTATAGTGAGAGCTTTTATTTTAATGGAGCCAGTTAGTACCCAGGTCCCCAAATCATCAGAGCTGGTTCCATGACGGAGTACACACTGGACTAAAGTACTCTAGGAAGCTACATCTGGGTGGTTTACCTTTGGACATCTTTTGTTAGCAATGTCTAGGTAAATCTTACGTTCTATATTGACCTAAAACTTAATGCCGAAAAATTTGTTATAATCTTATAGAACTTTTGATCCAGTTTGGTTATATCAGTACAAATATTTTCTGTACAGTGCTCCCACAAGCTGAGATGAAGTGTCCAGTAGCTGAGGAAGGGGAAGAGAGCCCCAGTATTGAGTGTATAATAAAAGTCCCTGATAAATTCACATTTACGGGACTACAGTTTGACAGAGGTGGGACTTACATAACTAACTGTAACAGTCAACGCTGCCAACAGAACAACTTGTATGAGGCTTCAGTTAGCATGACTAGGATAGGAGAAACAACCACAGTTTTATCGTCACTAAAGATTAAGAACGTGGAAATACAACATAACACCTTCTGGGGATGTTCTGTGACACTCGACAACTCCTATTATTTTTCACCAAGTTCCTGTCAACTAAAGGTTTACAGTAAGTTCTTTGTGTTGATATTAATCTTTTGTAATGTGTCTTCTATTCTGCGCAATCATTGTCTGGTTATTTGTCTGTCCAGCCGGTTCTTAATTTGATTAAACAAAACACCAGTTATCAGCTCACATGACTGCACTCATTATTTCCTATCATTATCATCATCATCATCATCATCATCATCGTCATCGCCATCGCCATTGCCATCGCCATCGCCATTGTCATCATAATCGCCATTGCCATCGCCATCGCCATTTCCATCAAAATCGCCATTGCCATCATAATCGTCATTGCCATCGCCAGTGCCATCGCTATCGCCATCATAATCGTCATCGTCATCATCATCATCATCATCATCATCGTCATCATCACCATCATCATCATCATCATCATCATCCAGCTAAAATAAATACGAAATATGTGTTTTTTTGTCTGTTGACAGTGAACTAATCCAAGCAACTTCTTGACCTTTACGAGTTACCTTGTCATTATCTTGATCCTTCTTTGTCTCTCTCTCCTCTTTCCCAGGTAAAGTTTTCAAACTTCTTTCTCTGCCACACACAGCTACACCAATATAAGTTTAATAGTCCGGCTTTAAGAAGTTTCTTTTTTGTCACATTCCAGGTTTACTTCCTCTCAAACCTGTGTGTCCTCTTTTCTGTCCATGAAATATGCACAATTCTTCACACTTTTGTTTTGTTTTCCACTTTTCTAAATTTAACTTCTATAAATCTATAAAGACAGTAGCAGTTAGTATATAGAGCACTAGATAATGTTAAATTTCACTGTTATGTTATGTTATTCGTTTAAAGGTGATAATTTTTTATAATTTTTTCAAGCCACGTTGCATAATTGTTATTCATGTATTGATTTCTAATCACTTTTTTTCGATTCAAAATGAAAAAGTCGCTAAAAAGCTTGAAAAAAGAATACGAAAAATTCTCTTCAAGTTGTAAATGACCAAACTGGCAAGCTGAAGAAATGTTGGTCTAATAATAACTCGTGACGTCATCGAAGAGATCTGAAGGAGAAAAAGTGACGGAGAAATAGTCCAAAAGATGAAAAAAGAGAGGGGGAGAGAGTGGGAGAGAGAGGGAGAGGGGAGAGAGAGGGAGTGGGGGAGAGAGTGAGGGAGAGAGACGGGGAGAGAGGAAGAGGGGACAGAGGCAGAGAGAGGGAGAGAGAGGAGAGAGTGGGGGATAGAGAAAGAGAGAAAGGGAGAGAGAAAGGGAGAAAAGGAGAACGAATGAACGAACGAACATACTTTATTTTTAAAGTGTTAAGAATTGAGCCCGTAGACAAGTCTAACATTCTGCCCTTCATCATACAGCTTTCACTCAGTCACAGTCATTCAGCATTTGTTAATGAGCATAATAATCATGAAGACACAATTAAGTGATTACATAAAAAAATAATAAACTTTTCTCATGTCCACATACTCCACATTCTGATTTATGCAACAGCATGAAACAAACTTGCATTCTTACATTCATTCAAAACTAACAAATTTATAGAAAGGCAGTATTAAAAATTATTTTTAAAAGTTGCAACACTCAAACCATACTTTAAACTACTTTAAACTATGCTTAGGGAGACATATAGTCCATATCAAACAGAGAGAGAGAGAGAGAGAGGGAGATAAAAAGTAGGAAAATAACGTAAGGACTATCAAAGAGATAATAAAAATAGTGATAAAGAGATGAACATTTAAAAAAATACGAAAAAAGAAAAAAAACTATAGAGAAAAATTCAGGACTAAAATCAGGTCACGTGATTTGTTGAAGAATTTTTTTTTTATTAGTAGAAGATCTTTGTCCCAGAATTCCATAACATGTCTAAGTAAGATGAATACATGATAACAAGTATAAGAAATATGAATACATGATAACAAGTCTAAGAAAGATGAATACATGATAACAAGTCTAAGAAAGATGAATACATGATAACAAGTATAAGAAAGATGAATACATGATAGCAAGTCTAAGAAAGATGAATACATTATAACAAGTCTAAAAAAGACGAATAAATGATAACAAGTCTAAGAAAGATGAATACATGATAACATGCCTAAGATAGATGAATACATGATAACAAGTATAAGAAAGATGAATACATGATAACAAGTCTAAGAAAGATGAATACAGTATATAACAAGTCTAAGAAAAATGAATACATGATAACAAGTATGTCTGCAATTTTGTGAACAAAAATATATTGTTTAATTGAATTTTTAAAAAATTATTTTTGTTCGGAATTTGTTTTCCACTATTCTTATGTACAAATATTTGATATTTAAATGTCAACTATTCCTTTCGATAATCAACTAATTCCTCCGTATGTTACTGGATACATGTAAAGATGATGTAATAACAATATAAAATCAATATAACACAGACTTATTACCAGCTTCACATCAATGACAAGATAGTCTCTATTTTTCAAAGGCGTCAACATTCCATTTTTTTCAGACACAATCAAATTCCAATAATCACACACATTTTGAGAAAAGTGTCAAAAACACGATTCTCTAAAAAAAGAAAGAATTACCTAAACTACTAAAATAAAGTGTTGTCTGATATACATGTGTACAGACTTGTATGTGTACAGGTTTGTATGTGTACAGTTTTATACTTTTACAGGTTTGTGTGTGTGCAGTTTTGTATGTTTACAGGTTTGCATGTGTACATGCTTGTATGTTTACAGTTTTGTATGTGTATAGGCTTGTTTGTGGACATGCTTGTATGTATACAGTCTTGTATGTGTATAGGCACGTATGTGGACATCCTTATATGTGTACAGGCTTGTATGTGGACAGGCTTAATGTATACAAGCTTGTATGTGTACAGGCTTGTACGTAGATAGGCTTGTATGTGTTTAGGCTGGTATATGTACAGGCGTGTATGTGTATATATATTTGTATGTGTACATACTTGTATGTGTACAGACAAATATGTGCATATATTTGTATGTGTACAGGCTGTATGTGTACATATTTGCATGTGTATATGTTTGTATGTGCACAGGCTGATATCTATACAGACTTGTATGTGTACAGATGTGTATGTGTATATGTTTGTATGTGTATAGGCTGGTATCTATACAGATTTATATATGTATATGTTTGTATGTGTACAGGCTGGTATATATACAGACTTGTATGTGTACATGCTTGTATGTTATATGTTTGTATATGTACAGGCTTGTATGTTATATGTTTGTATATGTACAGGCTTGTATGTTATATGTTTGTATATGTACAGGCGTGTATGTTATATGTTTGTATATGTACAGGCTTGTATATTATATGTGTGTATATGTACAGGCTTGTATGTGTACATACTTGCACAGTTACAGCGACTGATTTTCCTAAAACTATACATACTTATAACTTGTGTTATTCTATGACCTCGTCTCCAGCTCCGCCTGAAGATCTCCGGTGTGTCTACAAATTTGTTCAGTCTGAGATTGTGGTGACTTGTACAACTAACAAAGTGTATCCATCAGTAGGCTGTTGGTGGAGATTAACCATAAACTACCAGCATACAATTACGGTATTTAATCTATGTCTGTTTCTGTCTGTCTGTCTTCAAGCTTACCTACCTACTTATATGTCTGGCAATCATTTGTCGTCGGCTATCGACTCATTCGCCTGTTTACTGTCTTTATAACTGTTCTTTTATTTGTCCGTATGTATATGAATGTATTAGTACACTTGTATGTTTGTAGTGCGCATACAAGTAGATGCATGCTTGTTGGATGGATGTTGATATTCGTTTTAATGAATGTTGGTGTAACTTTGCAGGACCCTGGAACAGTGTATGACAAAACGTGCGTGATAAGTTATACACCTACCTGGGCTGGCATCTACGACTTCCAAGTGTTCGTGTATCCTAACATAGCAGGGCTTGAGGATCCTCCGAGTGGCTCAGTCAGAAGCAGAGGCTTTGCTGTTAGACTGGGTGAGTGATGGTTGTATTATATTACCACAGTCTTGTGTAGTACTGTTAGAGTGGGTGAGTGATGGTTGTATTATAGTATCACAATCTTGTGTAGAACTGTTAGAGTGGGTGAGTGATGGTTGTATTATAATATCATAGTCTTGTGTAGTACTGTTAGACTGGGTGAGTGATGGTTGTATTATAATATCACAGTCTTGTGTAGCACTGTTAGAGTGGGTGAGTGATGGTTGTATTATGATATCATAGTCTTGTGTAGTACTGTTAGAGTGGGTGAGTGATGGTTGTATTATAATATCACAGTCTTGTGTAGCACTGTTAAAGTGGGTGAGTGATGGTTGTATTATAATATCATAGTCTTGTGTAGCAGAGTGGGTGAGTGATGGTTGTATTATAATATCACACTCTTGTGTAGTACTGTTAGAGTTGGTGAGTGATGGTTGTATTATAATATCACACTCTTGTGTAGTACTGTTAGAGTTGGTGAGTGATGGTTGTATTATAATATCACACTCTTGTGCAGTACTGTTAGAGTTGGTGAGTGATGGTTGTATTATAATATCACACTCTTGTGCAGTACTGTTAGAGTTGGTGAGTGATGGTTGTATTATAATATCGCACTCTTGTGCAGTACTGTTAGAGTGTGTGAGTGATAGTTGTAGTATAGTATCATAGTCTTGTGTAGTACTATTAGAGTGTGTGAGTGATAGTTGTAGTATAGTATCATAGTCTTGTGTAGTACTATTAGAGTGTGTGAGTGATAGTTGTATTATAGTATCATAGTCTTGTGTAGTACTGTTAGAGTAGATGAGTAATAGTTGTAGTATAGTATCATAGTCTTGTGTAGTAGAGTAGGTGAGTGATGGTTGTATTATAATATCACACTCTTGTGTAGTACTGTTTGGAGTATGAAAATATTATTAAGATGATTACATATTTTATTATTATTATTATTGTTTTTTTTTGTGATTCTTGAATGATGGGAGAAAGACACTATAACATGATAACAGTTTGATCATTCAGCTGCCGCTCTTATAAAAGAGTAAGAGAAAAAAAAATTAAAAATAGAAAGTTTGAATAAAGAAAGAACTCATTTACAAATACAAATGATGTCAGGTTAAAAGCTATTTTCTTACTTTTCACTAAAGATTTTGTTGTACATTCAGTTCTCCTCATCTTTATCTGTTTCATGACGATTCCAGAGGTGGAAACATAATATTGTTCTACATTTAAAGACTGTAAAATACGTTATAACAAGTCATTTCATGATGGACACAATTTAAAGAAGACTTTATAACACATAAGTGCATGATACACTAAACTAAATAATATATATTTTTTTTAAAAAGCAGATGCTATAACACATAGTGTATGATGCACAAAACTAAATAATATAGCAAAATAAAAGTTACAACACATAATTGTATGATTCACAAAACTAAATAATATAGCAAAATAAAAGTTACAAGACATAATTGTATTATACACAAAACTAAATAATATAGCAAAATAAAAGTTACAACACATAATTGTATGATGCACAAAACTAAATAATATAGCAAAATAAAAGTTACAACACATAATTGTATGATGCACAAAACTAAATAATATAGCAAAATAAAAGTTACAACACATAATTGTATGATTCACAAAACTAAATAATATAGCAAAATAAAAGTTACAACACATAATTGTATTATACACAAAACTAAATAGTGTAGGAAAATACAAGTTACAACACATAATTGTATTATACACAAAACTAAATAGTGTAGGAAAATAAAAGTTACAACGCATAATTGTATTATACACAAAACTAAATAGTGTAGGAAAATACAAGTTACAACACATAATTGTATTATACACAAAACTAAATAGTGTAGGAAAATAAAAGTTACAACACATAATTGTATTATACACAAAACTAAATAGTGTAGGAAAATAAAAGTTACAATGCATAATTGTATTATACACAAAACTAAATAGTGTAGGAAAATACAAGTTACAACACATAATTGTATTATACACAAAACTAAATAGTGTAGGAAAATAAAAGTTACAACGCATAATTGTATGATACACAAAACTAAATGTACTAAAAAAACGTTACAACACATAACTGTATGATAAACAAAACTAATTAATGTAGGAACATAAAAGTTACAACATATAATTGTATGATACACAAAACTAAATAGTGTAGGAAAATAAAAGTTACAACATATAATTGTATGATACACAAAACTAAATAATATAGGAAAATAAAAGTTACAACATATAATTGTATTATACACAAAACTAAATAATATAGGAAAATAAAAGTTACAACACATAATTGTATTATACACAAAACTAAATAGTGTAGGAAAATAAAAGTTACAACGCATAATTGTATTATACACAAAACTAAATAGTGTAGGAAAATACAAGTTACAACACATAATTGTATTATACACAAAACTAAATAGTGTAGGAAAATAAAAGTTACAACGCATAATTGTATGATACACAAAACTAAATGTACTAAAAAAACGTTACAACACATAACTGTATGATAAACAAAACTAATTAATGTAGGAACATAAAAGTTACAACATATAATTGTATGATACACAAAACTAAATAATGTAGGAAAATAAAAGTTACAACATATAATTGTATGATACACAAAACTAAATAATGTAGGAAAATAAAAGTTACAACATATAATTGTATGATACACAAAACTAAATAATATAGGAAAATAAAAGTTACAACACACAATTGTATGATACACAAAACTAAACAATGTAACAAAATGAAAGTTACAACACATAACTCTATGATACTCAGAACTAAATAATATAGTAAAAAAAAACAACGTTACAACACATAATTGTATGATACACAAAACTAAAAGAAAACAAACTGAACACATTCTTAATCATCTGAGGCCGGATAAAAAAACGCGGACGTTACATTTGAAACTAACAGAAAAATCAAGTGAACACAATCAGATACAGAACATAGCTTACGTAGATCAGGAAAAACCATTTGATAGAGTAGATAGATATAAACTGTGGGAAATCTTACAGCATTACGGAAATAGTACACATCGTATCAACATATGCAGAAACCTATACGAAAGCAGTCAGTGTAGAGTTAGAACAAATGTGGGACACTCTGAACCATTCATCATAAAATCTGGAGTGAATCAGGGCTGTATACTATCTCCCTTACTATTCATAACTTACACTGACAACATCTGCAAAGAAGCTAATATACACAGTAAAAAATACACCACAAAACTGCCCATCAGTCTAACCCAAGAAAAAAATGCCTGAAAACTCACAACACCTTCCAGAAGACATACCCAATAGGATGACCATAAACGAACTCCTGTTTGCTGACTATCAAGCACTTATAGTCACATCAGAAAAAAACCTACAGCAGAACAAGGATAATTTAGGAAAGGCGTGTAAAAGCCACATCATGAAGATCAGCGCTGAAAAAACAGAAGTCATGAAGTCATGAAAGAAATCCAGACAAAAATCGTCCTAGACAACCAGCCATTGAAACAAATGAAACATTTCAAATATCTAGCTAGCATATTATCAGCCTCAAGGGCGACTGACAATAAGATTGAGAACAGATATAATACAGCAGAATTACTTTTTTTGCAATAATATTTGGGGATTTTTTTTACATTCCTTGCATCGGGCGGTCATTATTAACCCCCCCCCCCATCCCACCCCAGACACAGTATAAATGTCAGTGTCACTGTCAGGAGTACTTTTTACAGTCGCCACGTCTGAACTAGAATGACTGAAGGTTTGCTTGTCAGATAATGTCCGAAAAAATCTCCAAGCCACTGCTGCAGTTCGTCTAAGAGGTCTGCCACTGTCAGAAACACATACAGTAACATTTGTGGAGTCGGTGGCTATGTCCATTTTGTCTACCTATTACAGAAAACACGTAAAAATACACTCACGCACACACACACACATACAATCACACGCAAATGCTGAAATTTGCTTTGGCCGCCAACTGCGCTTCGAGAGGAAGTTTAAACTTCGATTGACATGCGCAGTGACAGGTTAAATAAAAGTTAACATCGAGTTTTTCAACGAAACGAAACATCCAGCCATATATGGACGGGAGGTTCAATTCGCCAAACCGAAAACAGACATTAATGGACGAGAGGTTTCGATGGAATTTAGAAGTTGCTAGCATTTATCGTGAGAAGATCTTTGTGGAATATACGTGTTTTAATATATTACTACATATGTCACGCCTCTTCATCATTTACAGAGTTAACATCCTGTATTAACTTTAACGAACCCATGACACTTGTGCCAGTATCTTCTATAAGGGTTGGCGAACCCGTGACACTTGTGGCAATATCTTCTAAGGAATGGCGAACCTGTTACACTTGTGCCAATATCTTCTATAAGGATTGGCGAACCCATGACACTTGTGGCAATATCTTCTAAGGAATGGCGAACCCGTGGACACTTGTGGCAGTATCTTCTATAAGGATTGGCGGCCCCATGTCACAAACGCCAAAAGTGTTACTGACGTATGCAGGAAACTCTCTACTGTAGAGAGCGGAACAACAGCACAACTCCTTCAGAACATCAGAGAAAGTACGCCCCCCCCCCCCCCATTTCAGACAAATGTTTCGGCCCTATTAAACTCCTGACACTCTAAGGGAGGTGGGCCCCTCTGGGTCATGACTCCCAGTGGTCTTGTGAGTTGTTGCTTTCTTTTCATTCCCGGGATTGAACCCGTGATCTTACAGTTGGCACTGCAAATTTTGAAGTGGGTCTTTTAGCGATTTAGCTACGGAGGACTGGTATTGGTTGTGGCAAATGAAATTACTTATGTTCCCAATGCATGTTTCGCATACTCCACAGCCAGCATGAGGCCTTTTCTGCTGTTTCTGAAAGGCTTCTCAATGCCCTTGCTCTTACTTGTCCCTTTATGCCCAGTTGCTTACATAGGTCGTATGCTGATGTTGCTACGAATCCTGTTGCTCCCACTTCTACAGCTATCACTTTTGCCCTGATTCCTGCCCCCTGCCTCAGTTGCTTGACCAGATCATTGTACTTCTCCAATTTGAATAAATGCTGTTCCTCTATTCTAGTTTCGTACGGGACCGTAAGCTCGATCATTATTAATTCCTGTTTTTCTGTGGAGCACACTACAATGTCCGATCGAATTCCTGTGTTCTTGATGGCAGTCGGGTATTCTCATCTTCCTGGAAGGTCCGCTATCACATCCCAGTCATTTGTACCATCTAGCAATGATGGTAAGGGGATGTCTTGATTTCAATATTTGATGTCGTACCAGCACCTATGAAGTATTCAGGTGAAACTTCAACTCTTTTGCTGTTATTTGCTTTATCTTTTGCCCTGTCTACGATGGCTACTAGTTCCTGCAGCACTTTGTTTTGCCGCCAGGTGTACCGTCCTTGCTCTAAAGACACTCTACATGCTGACAGCACATGTTCCAATGTTTGCCTTTCGTTGCAGAGAGGGCACTTTGTATCTTCTGATACACCCCATTTGTATAGGTTGGAGCCTGTAGCCAGAAGGTCATAAGTAGCTCTGATGATGAAGCTGAGCCTCAAGGGTGTCATTTTCCAGATGTCATTCCATGTTAGTGATCTCTTCAGGACTTCCTCCCATGTTGTCCACTGCCCTTGTTGTAATTGTTGGACTGCCTTCTGGACCTGCTTGTCATATCTGAATTCCTTACTTCACTGATGATCATATCCCTTCTTTCCTTGCAGGAGGCCTTTGACCACCATTTGATTTCGCCATGACCAAATCACCTTCTGTTGATCTAGGTGTACCCTATTACTTCTTTCGACTCATGCGTTTCCCTGGCTGTGATCACTTCCTCACCTACTTTCCATTTTCCTCAGGTTTTAAGTGTTGGCTGCACTTCTCGTACACCGGGGTGCTAGTTGGCTAAGTCGATAGTACGCTGTTCTCTCGTGGCTAGACGGCTGCTCGTCCTACCGGAGTCCGTGTTCGAATCCCAGGTAATTCTCTTGTGATTTTTCTTTCTCTCACGTCTCACTAAAGTGCTTTGTCTACGATTTTTTCGAGGTTTAATCCTACAATATTTGTTATATTACTTTCTCGTACACCGGATCTGTAGATTCTTGTAGCATCATTGCAAGTCTTGTTTTTCCTACCTTGTATTCTTCAACCACATATTTGAATGGCAGCTGCAGTTTGCTCTTCTTGCAGTACAGCACTACATCAGTTAATCCTGGTGGTACGCCCAACCACTTTCTTATGGCTTTATTTATCTTTCTTTCGACTGCCTCTACTGTGCTGGTACTTACTTCGTAAATGAGTACTCGACCACATCAGTTTTGGAATTAGCATGAACTGGAGACACCATATTTTGAACTTATCCAGTAGCCTGCTTTTGTCTATGATGCTCATTCCATTCTGCGCTATTTCTATAACCTTCTTCACAGCACTTGAGTCCTTCATCGATGCATAATATACTCTGCCAAGGCTCTTCACTGGCTCTTCCCATTCAGTCAGGATTATTTGATTTGCCACTGTGTACGATCTTTCTATCACTTTCCCTTTCATGAGTGACAGACTTCTTGACTTCTTTGGCTTGAAGCTCATGCATACCATATGATAAGGCTGTCCAAACGCTCTAAGATCGTTAGTGCCTGTGCTACACTGGTTGTTATTACTGTTTTGCCATCCATGAATGCTTTTAGTGGTGGCATTTGGTATTCATTTCTGAATCTTGGGCCTTCTGCTGCTCCTTCTGCTGCTCTCAGGATTACTTGCATGGCTAGTACGAACAGTATGGGAGATAATGTACAACCCATTGCAATTCCTATCTGGAGCTCGATCCATCGTGTAATATATCCTGATGTTCCAAACCTCATGAGGAACCCTGTGAAGTATCTTTTCAGCATATGTGTGGTTTCTTTTGGCACTTGATACATGTCTAATGCTAGCCATATCATCTGGTGCGGTACTGAGCCATACGCATTGGCTAGGTCAAGCCATATTACCTGTAGATCTTGCTTTCCAGATTTTACCTGCTGAATAGCTTCCCAAATCATTGACACATGCTCGGGACATCCTGGGAAACCTGGAATTCCTTCATTCTGCACGGATGTGTCAACGTAACCATTGTCTAGGAGGTATGTTGTTAGTCTTTTTCCAATCACAGAGAAGAAATATCTTTCCTTCCACATTCAGAAGTGAGATCGGTCTGAACTGGTTGATTTCAGTGGAATTCTGCTCCTTGGGGATGTATACTCCGTTAGCCTTTTTCCATTCTTTACATATGACTTCTTTGGTCCATGCTGTTCGTAGGAGTTTATGAAGCTTCTTTAATACTTTAGGGCATCTTTTGTAAAATATGTAAGGAACGCCATTTGGGCCTGGTGTTGACTTGCCTTTAGCTTTTCCTACAACGCTCTCTGCTTCTTGTAAGGTTGGTGGGCTGCATTTGAATTTGCTGCCTGGTGCACACATAGACCTTTCATCTGCTCGAGAGGTGTATGCTGATTTTTATCAGAGTATGTCTTGCTCAGATGTTCCTCGAGCACCTCCTTACCTGCTTTCAGCGTACCTGATTTTGGCTGTTCAAATAACTGCTTGGCAAATCCGAAGGGATCTATGAAGAACTTCTCTCTTGCGTATCTGGTTTCCCTCTTCCTTTTACATAGTCTTTCAGCTCTGCAAATGGCATTGTGCTGGGATTTTAGATGCTGCCAAACCTGTCTTAGTCCTTCTTTTTTATGATTCATGTGCCTTCTTTAACATTTTCCGGGCATGGTTCTTCTGCTGTCTTATTGCTTCTATTTTCCTCTGTCTTCTGGACTTTTTTGGTGTTACTTTTTCTCTTTTTGCCTGTTTGGTTCCAAACTCTTTGTGGCAGTGAAGATATATGATGTTACCAAATGCTTGCAGCTTTTGCTCCAGGTTTTTCCTCTTAGCTGTTTGTCCAATTCTTTGCATAATCCTGCGTCTAGGTTTTCCCATATGCTTTTTGCACTTGCTGGTGGAAAGTTAATCTTGTCTCTCGTCTCGTCGGAGGCTGCATTGCCTCCCTGCTGTCTGACTCAACCTGAATATTCTCTGTACTGTGGATTATATCCTGACAGAGATCTTCTAATGTCTACATCCCTTCTTCGTTCTGTGTATCTTCATGCCACGTTGAGTGTTAAATTTGCTGCCACAGATGCATGGATAATCCATCCGCTGTTCTCAACTCGAATTAATTGAGGCGGGCATGGTCGTTTCCGTATAGTCACCTGTGGATCCATCATTCCCTCCCCCTTTCGGTGAATCCTGGGGGCATTTCTTTTTGGACTTTTTAGCAATAGTATGTCGGCTGACAGGGTTGCTGGCCCGGACAGCCCAGTTCAGGGACGCTTTCCTAGTGAGGATTCTGGTCTTTCCCAGTGTCTGTCGGTCTTTCCCGACTGTCCATCGGTCCTTCCTGATTGTCAATGGCATCACCATGCTCCATATGCAGGAAACTCTCTACTGTAGAGAGCGGAACAACAACACAACTCCTTCAGATCATCAGAGGAAGTACCCCCCTCAGACAGGTGTTTCGACCCTATTAAACTCCTGACACTCTAGGGGGGGGGGGTGGTGGGCCCCTCTGGGTCATAACTCCCACAGGTCTGGTGAGTTGTTGCTTTTTTTTCTGACGCAATTGTGTGGAGAAACGAAAATCTCAAAACGGCATATGGTGAAATGTTGCTAAAAATGCTACGAGGTACAGAGGGGATTTTGTGGCATAATCCTTCAGAAAAGATCTGGTGCCTCTGTTATATATGAATTTTTTCCTTCATGAACACAAAAACACTTTTTGCCATTACTAATGGTTATCGATGTAACGAATGTTTATGACAAAGATCCTGTAAATCATTAACAATGGGGGACATTATTTCAGTGGACACTATCTGGATTATCGAAAGACTGACTTTAAATTGGTGGACTATGAAAAGCTAGACTGTCATTTCCTGAATTTTCAAAAGGTGGACTATCATCTGCTGGACTATCAGTTATTTAACTATCAGTAGTTGGACTTTCAATTACTGAACTATTAGTTATTGGACTATCAATTATTAAACACTTAGTTGTTGGATTACCAATAGTTAGACTAACAATTGTTGGACTCTCATTTGTTGGTTTATCAAAAGTTGGACTATCAGTTGTTGAACTATCAGTTCTTGGACTACCAATAGTTAAACTATCATTTGGTGTTCTATCAATAGTTCGACTATCAATAGTTGGACTATAAATTGTTGGACTATTCGCTGTTGTATTATCAGTAGTTAGATATCATTTCTAAGACAATCGATGTGTGAATTATGAACAGCTGGACGATCAGTTTTTGGACTATCAGTTGTTGTATGATCAGTAGTTGACCTACCAGATGTTGGATTACCAGCCGCAGACTATAAATTGTTGGTATGTAAGACGACTGTAAAATGTAGAAAAGCGTCGAACTTCTGAGTCAGAGAGGGAAAACTGAAGCAAAAAATATTAGTACAGAGAATTCGACCTATTATGGAGTCCCTTAAGTGGCAGACAGTTTGGTTTTAGGAATAGCAGAGACGGCTCTGATTTCATTTTTATACTATAACAATGGGGGGGGGGGGGGGGTGGAACAATGAATACTGTCACATAGGAAATAGTTTTCGTAAATTTTAAAAAAAACGTAAATTTTATTCAGCATCAAACCACGTGATCCTGTGATCTTCACAGACGGGCCAGTGGCACGAGGCCTAAAAAGTAGATGGGGGTATATTGTCTATCGTAACGTCAAACCTGTTGCGAGTAAAGCAGGAGTCTATGGGACCATCACATCGAGCATGAGAATGGAGGTGTAGGCAGCATCAGAAGCAATTTCCTGGTTGGTGGAGCAGACCGACTGGCATGGGATCATTGTATCAGACTCTCAAAACATTTTACACAGAATCGAGAGATTTCTTTCTAGGGAGTGGGTCCAGCTTCTACTGGGCTCTCGTTTATTCACTTTGACGTGGATCTGCTGCCCAGGTCATGGGGTCGTCAAAGGCAACGAGAGAGCGGACATGCTGGCCGGCATGGCATCAAGTCAGGGCCCACCAAAATTGGAGGAAGAGATTGCAAGGGCCACCTTCAATAGGCTGCGTGTGGAGGACGATATTGGGTTGAATGACAACAATCACATCAGGAGGATGATCGAATTGGAAGAGGAGAGGGGAAGTGGCCGTTTTTCTGAATGAAGTTGTTTAGAGCGTGTTACCCACAACCAGCGTGTGGCTGGTTCTATCAGCAGGCGCCTGGTTCACTGGCTGTTGGAACGGGAGGCGGAACACATATGGGAATGCACGAAGTGCGAGGATGCCAGTCTCTGGTTACAGATGCAGGAAAAGTTTCAGACAGAACAGAAACAACAAAGCTATGGCAAGCCCCAGAAGAATATTAAATTCAAGGTATACTTGTCACACCCTTTATAACCCTTGGTACTGTATCAGCTTTATATTCATACCAAAACACTTGGAGACAGTTAACATCAAGTCTATGAGGCATTCTTGAAAATAGCTCCTTCTTACGTACACAGCTTCAAAATAACTCCTTCTTACCTACACAACTTCAAAATAACTCCTTCTTACGTACACAACTTCAAAATAATTCCATGATGATCAGCGTCGAATTATAGCAGATTATTCACATGTAGCCTAACTGACAATCAAAGACTCTTTCGGAAGATGAAGATAAAGATTAATCCATTTCTTTAACGGATTTCTAAATCATGAACTGTAAAACACGTGTATTCTTTCTTCGATTTCTTTCACAGTTATATAGGCAGTAAATTACAAACTGTAATGGTACTGTGGCTGATATGACGATTAAAACTACAAGTGAAAACCTAGTATGCTCGAGTTTATATTCTCAAGTTTCTTATAGTCATTATCCATTTCTATCCCTGGATGTAATCTATCATCCTGGCTCTGACTCTTCTATAGTTCTGTCTGGTTCTTAGTTCTGTCTGGTTCTTACTAACTTTTACACCTGTTCTTTTCGAGGTCTCTCAACGAATTCTCTGTTTCCTCCACTTCTCGTGTCGAACTTCACCTATCAAGCTCTCCGTCATCTTTACGTCCTCGTGTATTCGTGTTCGTGTGTCTGGGCTTCTCTTCCTCGTGTTCGTGTGTCTCGGCTTCTCTTTCTAACGTTCGTGTATCTCGGCTTATCTTTTCTAATGTTCGTGTGTCTCGGCTTCTCTTCCTAGTATTCACGTGTCTCGGCTTCTCTTCTTAGTATTCACGTCTCTCGACTTCTCTTCTTAGTATTCACGTGTCTCGACTTCTCTTCTTAGTATTCACGTGTCTCGGCTTCTCTTCTTAGTATTCACGTGTCTCGACTTCTCTTTCTAGTATTCACGTGTCTCGGGTTCTCTTCCTAGTATTCACGTGTCTCGGTTTCTTTTCCTAGTATTCACGTGTCTCGGCTTCTCTTCTTAGTATTCACGTGTCTCGACTTCTCTTTCTAGTATTCACGTGTCTCGGTTTCTCTTCCTAGTATTCACGTGTCTCGGTTTCTTTTCCTAGTATTCATGTGTCTCGGGTTCTCTTCCTAGCGTTCATGTGTCTCGGCTTCTCTTCTTAGTGTTCACGTGTCTCGGCTTCTCTTCTTAGTGTTCACGTGTCTCGGCTTCTCTTTCTAGTGTTCGTGTGTCTCGGCTTCTTTTTCTAGTGTTCGTGTGTCTCGGCTTCTCTTTCTAGTGTTCACGTGTCTCGGCTTCTCTTCCTCGTGTTCGTGTTCTCGGTTTCTCTTCCTCGTGTTCGTGTTCTCGGCTTCTCTTCCTCGTGTTCGTGTATCTCGGCTTCTCTTCTTAGTGTTCACGTGTCTGGGCTTCTTTTCCTCGTGTTCGTGTATCTCGGTCTCTCTTCCTAGTGTTCGTGTATCTCAGCTTCTCTTCCTCGCTTTCGCGTGTCTGGGCTTCTCTTCTTCAAGCTCCTTATATATCCATTACATATCGTCCAGTCGTTCACCTAAGCCCCTCCCCTTGGTTATCTATTAGTCAGCTGGCCTTGGCCTGTCCAGTCTGGTCCTCGGATAAGTAAACATGTCAGTCCTGTCAGAAATTCCAATGACCACACCTGGGTTAACCTTGAGTTTATTTATTATGGGCAATACCCAACCTCCTATCGATTGTGTGTCGATAAATGTTAGGGATTAGTCGGTTCTCTATTTGAATTGTGTACATTCACTCGTCTGCCCCGGACATTTGTATTACTATTTAGGTCGTTACGTCATTGTGTCCCTTTTTTCTGACTTGTCTGTTCTTATGGGGAACGATGGTAGCGTTATGTTGTCTATGTCTGTCGTAGTATTACGGACTAATAACGTGGGAGTTCCTTTTCTACGGGTTATAAACTTTCTTATAACTAAGGTTAGTAATAATGCTACCTAAATTATACGAGTACTATCATGACTGTACTTAATAATAATGATAATAATAATAATAATGATACGAGGGTCATACCGAAAGTCAGAATTTATAGATAAGAAAATATAAATGTATCACCTTAACTGCATCCTTTTCTTCACTTTTCAGCATAATCTCCATTTCCCTGCACACATTTTCCCCATCGCTCTGCAAGTTTTAAAATCCCCTCCCGGTAGAATTCCGTTCCAGCTGACCGAAGGCACAGACGCATTGCTTTCTGGACGTTCTCTCCTGTGTCGTAGTGATGGTCTCGCATTTGTTCTTTCACAAAACCGAAAAGATGGTAATCACTGGGTGCCAGGTCGGGGATATAGGCAGATTGTGAAAGATTTTCCCAACCTATTTTCTGAATTCCCTCAGGTGTCCGGCGAGTAGAGTTTTTCTCACAGCTTTGTGATCTTCGGTCAACATACGTGGGACCCAGCGGGCACACATTTTTCTATAGCCTGGGTTTCAATCGTTTCATGTACTGCATTGTGTTTTCTACTCCAAGATTTACAGCGATTTCAGAAACTGCGACACGTCTGTCTTGTTTAATGATGTCGTCAGCAATTTCTATGTTGCGTTCATTGGAGGAAGTTCGAGGGCGACCGCTGCGAGGCACATCTTGGATGCTCGTGTTTCCATCTTTGAAATGTTTCACCCACTTCCTAACACTGCTAGCACCCATACACGCATCTTCATAAACAAGTTGAAGTCTTTGGTGAATTTCAGCAGCGGGGGTTTTCTCTTTAACGAGGAACTCAATAACAGCACGTTGACGAAACGAAACTTCAGCACCCGCCATTTTGTTTCTGCTCCGCGTGGTTACGTGACACATGATGGTGATGTCATGTGACCTCTACATGAAGTGTAAAGGATGCAGTAAATGTGATGCATTTATATTTTCTCAATCTGTAAATTCTGATTAAAAAAAAAAAATTGTTCACGACTTTCAGTGTGAGCCACGTAATAATGATATCCTAATTACAAGAATCCAAAGTACGTCGTGCACTTTTCTTCTCCTTTCTCTGCTAAACTCTCCTCTGCTAATATGGCTCCACCTCCTTATTATATTTTTAAAAAAGAAATGATTGACCTTACCACACCACGTGACTCAGTTTTTAACACAATGACTGACACAGAATCAGTCACAAGAAATGAAAAAAAAACTAATATTATTTTCACAGAATAAAGCAGTTGATACTCCAGTCTCTCTGACATTTTGTCTTTCATCATTTAACATTCACTCAACTTTCAAACACTCAGTTTAGTGTAAGAAGTAATAAATACATAAAGAACATGAGAAAC
The DNA here is from genome assembly GCA_009760885.1 of Achatina immaculata. Taxonomy (NCBI): domain Eukaryota; kingdom Metazoa; phylum Mollusca; class Gastropoda; order Stylommatophora; family Achatinidae; genus Lissachatina; species Lissachatina immaculata. The sequence goes on from CM019706.1 coordinate 37,881,101, forward strand.
ATTGACAAAAATGTAATATTTAGCCTGTAACTCACACATTCAGTAACACACAAAAACACTACGTACACGAGATGTAACTATCATATTCATACGCAGATGTCACGTGATACAATATGATGACCAGTAAAACACAGACACAGACTTTTCTAGGACGTAGAGCTTCACATTTTATCATCATTCATGTTTGTTATTAAAGCAAGTCGTTAACTTCATAGAGCTAGGAAATATGTCAGAGAAGACAGTAAATCTACACTGTGACATAGAAGATGTGTTCTAACAAGTCACAGCAGTAAAATACCCGCTAACAGTGTAGTCAGACAGTGTAGTGAGACAGTGTAGTGAGATAGTGTAGTGAGATAGTGTAGTGAGATAGTGTAGTGAGACAGTGTAGTGAGACATTGTAGTGAGACAGTGTAGTAAGAGAGTGTAATGAGACAGCGTAGTGAGACATAGTGAGACAGTGTAGTGAGACAGTGTAGTGAGACATAGTGAGGCAGTATAGTAAGACAGTGTAGTGAAACATAGTGAGACAGTGCAAAGAGACATAGTGAAACAATGAGACAGTATAGTGAGACATAGTGAAACAGTGTAGTGAGATGGTGTAGTGAGACATAGTGAGACGGTGTAGTCAGATGGTGTAGTGAGACATAGTGAGACAGTGTAGTGAGACAGTGTAGTGAGACATAGTGAAACAATGAGACAGTATAGTGAGACATAGTGAAACAGTGTTATGAGATGGTGTAGTGAGACATAGTGAGACGGTGTAGTCAGATGGTGTAGTGAGACATAGTGAGACAGTGTAGTGAGACAGTGTAGTGAGACATAGTTAAACAATGAGACAGTATAGTGAGACAGTGTAGCGATACATAAGTGAAACAATGAGACAGTATAGTGAGACAGCGTAGTGAGACATAGTAAGACAGTGTGGTGAGACAGTGTAGTGAGGCATAGTGAGGCAGTGTAATAAGACAGTGTAGTGAAACATATTGAGACAGTGCAATGAGACATAGTGAGTCAGTGTAGTGATACATAGTGAAACAATGAGACAGTATAGTGAGACGGTGTAGTGAGACGGTGTAGTGAGACGGTGTAGTGAGACATAGTGAGACGGTGTAATGAGACTGTGTAGTGAGACGGTGTAGTGAGACATAGTGAGACAGTGTAGTGAGACGGTGTAGTGAGATGGTGTAGTGAGACATAGTGAGACAGTGTAGTGAGAAAATGTAGTGAGACATAGTGAAACAATGAGACAGTATAGTGAGACAGCGTAGTGAGACATAGTAAGACAGTGTGGTGAGACAGTGTAGAGAGACATAGTGAGGCAGTGTAGTAAGACAGTGTAATGAAACATATTGAGACAGTGCAATGAGACATAGTGAGACAGTGTAGTGATACATAGTGAAACAATGAGACAGTATAGTGAGACAGTGTAGTGAGACGGTGTAGTGAGACATAGCAAGACGGTGTAGTGAGACAGTGTAGTGAGACGGTGTAGTGAGTCATAGTTAGACAGTGTAGTGAGACAGTGTAGTGAGACATAGTGAGACAGTGTAGTGAGACATAGTGAAACAATGAAACAGTATAGTGAGACAGCGTAGTGAGACATAGTAAGACAGTGTGGTGAGACAGTGTAGTGAGACATAGTGAGGCAGTATAGTAAGACAGTGTAGTGAAACATAGTGAGACAGTGCAAAGAGACATAGTGAGACAGTGTATTGATACATAGTTAAACAATGAGACAGTATAGTGAGACAGTGTAGTGAAACGGTGTAGTGAGACGGTATAGTGAGACATAGTGAGACAGTGTAGTGAGACGGTATAGTGAGACATAGTGAGACGGTGTAGTCAGATGGTGAAGTGAGACATAGTGAGACAGTGTAGTGAGATGGTGTAGTGAGACATAGTGAGACGGTGTAGTCAGATGGTGTAGTGAGACATAGTGAGACAGTGTAGTGAGACAGTGTAGTGAGACATAGTGAAACAATGAGACAGTATAGTGAGACAGCGTAGTGAGACAGTGTAGCGATACATAAGTGAAACAATGAGACAGTATAGTGAGACAGCGTAGTGAGACATAGTAAGACATTGTGGTGAGACAGTGTAGTGAGGCATAGTGAGGCAGTGTAGTAAGACAGTGTAGTGAAACATATTGAGACAGTGCAATGAGACATAGTGAGGCAGTGTAGTGATACAGAGTGAAACAATGAGACAGTATAGTGAGACGGTGTAGTGAGACGGTGTAGTGAGACATAGTGAGACGGTGTAGTGAGACATAATGAGACAGTGTAGTGAGACAGTGCAGTGAGACGGTGTAGTGAGACAGTGTAGTGAGACGGTGTAGTGAGACGGTGTAGTGAGACATAGTGAGATGGTGTAGTGAGACAGTGCAGTGAGACGGTGTAGTGAGACAGTGTAATTAGACGGTGTAGTGAGACATAGTGAGACAGTGTAGTGAGACAGTGTAGTGAGACAGTGTAGTGATTTGGTGTAGTGAGACAGTGCAGTGAGACGGTGTAGTGAGACAGTGTAATTAGACGGTGTAGTGAGACATAGTGAGACAGTGTAGTGAGACAGTGTAGTGAGACAGTGTAGTGGGACGGCATAGTAAGACGGTGTAGTGAGACAGTGTAGTGAGACAGTGTAGTGAGACGGTGTATTGTTATTCACATGCGGAGATGAAATCTTTCATGAAAAGCTGTAAAAACAGAATTAAATTGAGAGAGAGAGAGAGAGAGAGAGAGAGAGAGAGAGAAACAGAGAGAGTGACAGACAGAAGGAGAAGAGAGAGATAGAGACAGACTGAGAGACACAGAGACGGAAAGAGAGACAGAGAGAGACATAAAGAGAAAGAGAGTCAGAGGGAGAGACAGACAACCAAAGAGAAAGAGACAGGGAGACAGACAGATAGAGAGGGAGAGAGAGAGAGAGGGAGGAAGGGAGCGAGAGAGAATGGGAGGGAGGGAGAAAGAGATAAAAGATAGTGACGGAAAGAGAGACAGAAAGAGAGACAGAAGGAGAGAGAGAGACAAACAAAGAGAAAGAGACAAAGAGAAAGAAAGAGTGAGAGAAAGAAACAGAGACAGAGGGAGAGAGATATAAACAAAGAGAAAGAGACACAGAGAGAGAGAGAGAGAGAGAGAGAGAGGCGCACAGGCTTGCCCAGTGAAGTGTTTTTTTGTTGGCTGTCTTGTATACTTTTAGGTACAATGAAGTTATAGCTGACAATGTGGTCCTTTCTGTCTTGTACACTTTTAGCTATAATGAAGTTATAGCTGACAATGTGGTCCTGCCTGTCTTGTACACTTTTAGGTATAATGAAGTTATAGCTGACAATGTGGTCCTTTCTGTCTTGTACACTTTTAGCTGTAATGAAGTTATAGCTGACAATGTAGTCCTGCCTGTCGTGTACACTTTTAGCTATAATGAAGTTCTAGATGACAATATGGTCCTGTCTACTCGAGAATCTATATCCATTGTTTTGCTTGTTATCAGTTAGTATACATCACGTGACATGAAAGTATTAATAATAATCTAATGGCCTTGTTATGAACCACATGGGCCGGATCTTCAGCAGGTGGAATTTTCAGGTTGGAAGTTGACCTATTTTGACTTACCTCTAAAATCTACTCTAAATTAAAACAGTGCATCATCTAATCTTATAAAAATGAGTGAAAGGCTAAGACAAGATTCAAGAAAATTCTCAATATCATCAGAAAAGCACATTCTTGCTTTTCTCTATTCTTGACCTCAAAACCTACAGATGTGAGGTTATAAAACTATTTGGTGATTTTCATTTCTTTGTAGGTTGAAACTTGACACCTAAGTAAATTAATTTAATTTCATTTAATTTACATTTCATTTCATTTAATTTACTAATTTACGTAAAGATGCTTAAAACTCAGTGTTCTCTATTAACTGTTGATACTGTTTTGGTTGATATACGTAAGCAACAATAGATTTAGCGATGAGAAGAAATAATTCTCCACTGGTGAAAGAATCGGGACTTGACTCATTCCACAAAGAGCTGACAGTGACAATGTAGCGGTTGCTTTTGATATACTCTTCTTCTCAGCTTACCTGTCGTACTTGTGTTTTTAATCTCTAGCTGTACTCTGCGTGTTGTTGTGTATTCGTGACAACCCTAGCGTAAAATACCAAATCTTCTGACCACAAGTTTATTAACGCCGCAACGTTCGTACAAAGCATTAATTTGGAATTGTATGAGACTTCATTCCCACATGTCACAAGTGGTGCATTAATACAGAACATAGTCCACTAAAGCCAACAGAATTTTACCTCGAGTATATTTACTATTACCCAGATGTGTTTCTCACGAAGATCCAGCCAGATTTTACTCTGTGGATCGTGTCTCTATAATGTTTCTCTGGAAGACCCACTGAAGGACTCTAAAGGGGAATGTTTGACCGATTGAAGGACTTTAAAAGGGAATGACTGACCGACTGAAGGACTCAAAAGGGGAATAACTGACCGACTGAATGACTCTAAAGGGGAATAACTGACCGACTGAATGACTCTAAAGGGGAATAACTGACCGACTGAATGACTCTAAAGGGGAATAACTGACTGACTGAAGAACTCTAAAAGGGAATGGCTGACTGACTGAAGGAATCTAAAGGGGAATGACTGACCGACTGAAGGACTCTAAAGGGGAATGGTTGACCGACTGAAGGACGCTAAAAAATAAGAACTCTCAAGTCCCTACAACCGGAATCTTCACCCGTCCTGCTTCTCTCAATTTTCATCTCTCTGAATCTAATGCCTTTCTTTGTTATAATCTCCAGTGATTATCTCCATCGAATTCATTGAGTCCCCAGCGATTATCTCCATCGAATTCACTGAATCCCATGACTTTTCCCTCATTCTAGTGTCTATTTCTCATTCTGGACCTGAGATGGCACTGTAATATCAACCTGTCACTCTATCTGTCGATCCACTAGAGCCAAACTGAGCTGTAGCTGAGAGTTAACCAAAATCTAGCACTAGGGCCATAATGAGTAACAGAGCTATGTAAATGTAACTCACTCAGCTGAAGAGTGATAACACATAAAGCGATATACAGTGTACGAAGTCACACAGAATAATTGTACATTTAGTACCAAGAATTAATAACTGAAATCAAAGACACAAATAGTTTTACTCAACTTCAAGCACTCCTAATGATCTTATGTTCCAGAACCACCGAAAGACCCACCTATATTTTTGGACTGGAGTGGAAGGCCACTCTCTTCTACACTGAATGTCACAGAGAACCAAATAATCACATTATCTTGCCAGGTCTTTGGAGGCAACCCACCTGTGTATCACACATACATATCCTGTGGCTATACATTAGTAAAATCTGAACCTGGTTCATTTGTTACAATGTCTATCACCGTAAACCGTCACATGGATAGTGTTAACTGTTTCTGTAAAGCTGATCACATTGCAACTTACTCAAAGGTGACGTATTTACAGCTGCTTGTTACATGTGAGTATTTGACACGTTTTATTATTATATTAAGCGAGCTTAATCACAGTTACCAACTCTGATTATCTGCAGCGCGGTTACCAACTCTGATTATCTGCAGCGCGGTTACCAACTCTGATTATCTGCAGCGCGGTTACCAACTCTGATTATCTGCAGCACAGTTACCAACTCTGAGTATCTGCAGCGCGGTTACCAACTCTGAGTATCTGCAGTGCGCTGAGTCACCATCTAGTGTGACAAAGATAAGTAGCAGAAGACTGGGATGTTTGGAGCATGTAGCAAGAAAAGATGAGAAATGTATCCTAAAGCAAATGCTGAGTGTGTGGAGGGTCGGAGGTCAACTGGTGGATCTAAACTGAGATAAAAGGCACGTCACTGAAGAGATATTTTTTAAATCAACAACGAGGAACTAATTAAAGATCAAGCAACTTAGAGAGCGACTGTGTGAAAGAGTGCTACTTATTCCAGGAAGAAAATTGAAGATAAATAACGCAAGCTTAAACACACATTGCTAGATGTTACTGCGGTCTACACACAAATTCAGCGTTGGTAGAGTCGGCCATGACAGAAGGTGTTGAACAAAGTGGAGCTCAACAAAACCCACAGCCTGCTTCAAAACCGACTTTTTCGGCGAAAATGTGGCATTGTGCATCAATTTATTCTGTATCTTTCATGTTTTTGTTACAACTAAGTCAAGCCATAAAGAAAAACAATTAACACTCTCTGGTTATGTCACGAAACAAAAGAAGTTAGTCAGCCTTGCAATCACTGACAAAAATGAAAATAAAATAAGAAAGAGAAGAAGATAGGTCGAGAGAAAGATATATTAACGGGACGACGAAATGGCGCAGAAACAGTAAAGCAACTAAACTGAAGGGACACACCAAGGACTTCAACAAACTGAGAAACATGATTTCCAGTACCAACATGGCGGTATATAATGAAATGAAACCTGGTCTAGTTCGTTGTTACCAACTCACGACTGTCTCCCAGGCAGATACAAAAATGTTTTCTTCTATTAGGCTAAATAATCTTCCGCAATATTAAAGTTACCCAAGTTTCTTAATCTTGATTCTATGGAATTTAAATGGCACGTATCTTTTGTTGTCGATTATCTGCATTTCAGACATTAGTAATGATAAGCATAATGATTGGTTATCTGTAGTTCAGACATTAGTAATGATAAACATAATGATTGGTTATCCGTAGTTCAGACATTAGTAATGATAAACATAATGATTGGTTATCAGTAGTTCAAACATTAGTAATGATAAAGATTGGTTCTCCGTAGTTCAGATATTAGTAATGATAAACATAATGACCTGGAAAATAAAGATATTATAGTGCTATTTGAAATGTTTGTTGTGATGGAGTAGCTAATACTACTTTTTTTCTGCTCGAATATTCTCAGTTTCTGCTAAAATAACTTCATTCACAATAAACAACCAAAATGGTCGTGTTGAAATACAATCAGGACGCACAATGAAAATGTTTTGTTCAGCCAGTGGCAACCCAGTGCCCCAAATGTTTGTGGTTCATCAAAATGTAAGTAATTTTTTTTTGTTGGATCAAGAAAGTGATATGACTGTTTTTATTGTATGAAGAAAGTAGTCTAAAATTGTTGTTGTATCAAGACATTAGAACCATAGTAACAATATTATAATATCGTATACACAATCAGATAATAAATTCTGTGACAAACATAAATTTTAGGATGAGCTGAATTTAGTATGACAGGATTTATAAAAATAACCAATCTACGTCTGATGTTTGTTCAGTGTCAATAGTTAAGTACTAAAAATAACAGATAATTGCATGAAGTATATTCTATTTTAACTTACATCGTACATTCTTTCCGTCCAATTAAACGTCACATAGACCTCGCATGGTAGCTCGCCAAATTTTCACCGAGCTTTTCAACCTCATCAAGGGATATTTAGCATACTAAACTGACCTCTCTTAACAATGTCTTCTTTAGAGTTTCACGTGGTCGACCTCTTTTTCTTCGGGCTGTTGTGTTCCACTTGAGAGCTAGTTTTGCGATTCTCTGACTGTTTCTTCTCATGACATGACCAACATTTGTCCATATCCTTTTTCTGATCACGCATGAGACAGTTTGTTGTTTGCTCATCTGTCTTATCTCTGCGTTGTTCTTGAATTCGTTCCAATTTATACCGAGTATTTTCTTTAGGCATTTGTTTTTAAAAGAGTCCAATTTCTTGTCTGTTTCTTTAGTTGTTTTCCAGATTTCGCATGCATAAAAGAGGATAGATATTATATTTGAGTTTAATAATCTTAATTTGGTTTTATGATTATAACTTTTGAATGCCATATGTTCTGAAGATTCTTGAAGGTCAGTGCTGCTTTTGCAGTTCTAACTTCCTTTCTGATGTTACCATCCCGGTGTATCTAGCTGTCGAAGTATGCAAATTGGTTTACTTCGTCAACAGATGTTGTTTCCACGTAAATTTTTCCTTCTTGATTAATGTGAAGTTTCTTTATTTTTGTTTCTTCCTTGTTAATTTGAAATCCTATTTTACTAGCCAGTGAAACAGGGTATCTGTTTTTTCTTCCATCAAATTCACATTGCCATTGATAAGAATTATGCCATCTGTAAAATCAAAATCTTCTAGCTTGGTCCATGTACCTAATCAATCCCCGTTTTACGGAAACAGGATTCTCCTTACAAGGAGACCACTGAAATGGTATAACTACTGGATTGATTGAATCTTCTTGTGGAGTACAGTTTCAACTTATAAGTTTCTTCTTGTTGCTGGTGTTCTAACCATCACCTAATTTTCTGTATTATACACTAAGAAAATACAACAAGACACCCAGGCTTTCAACTCCACAAAAGATAGTACAAATACAACGACTTAAACATAACTTGGCAGTCTTCCGACCAAAACAAACTGGTCAACAATGAGAATTCCCACAAAGCCAATTGGTGTAGTTTATCATCAGACAACACACATTTATTAATGGACCAAAATGAGGGATGAAATCATGATGATGGGAATGTAGCCATCAGGCTGAACAGAAATTCACAGTAACAAATGCCAGGCGTGAGATGACCTCTACGCCACATGGGCAAAGAAAACCTTACAATGATTTATACATACCAAAAATCATACTTACAAGCTTACCCAAAGACTGCAACTCACACAGGGAAAATAAACTAAACTAATTCTAACAACAACAATGCTCTCTCTATCACATTTCTAGAGACAAACACACCGTTCCACAAAGCACGTCCATCCACTTACACATTCACACCAAGACTCCCTCTAACGACCAGCTTTTTTGCACACGGACCTTTCTAACGACGTAATTTGCACACGTACTTTCCTAATGACGTAGTCTACGCAACACAATTATTAGCAATACACAAAAACTCTCTGAACAGAATGGCTATTCTGTTACATTACCTGTGCAGCATTTTTTCATTATGAAGTCTATGGCAATTCCAAAAAAGCAAGGGAGATAATATACTGTTTTAACTACACAAAAATAAGTTGAAGGATGTTGTCTGGCTAGCGAAGAAATAAAAAATACACTAATTTCCGAGGAGAATACTGATTAAATGTCATATTTTCGACAGTGTAGATAAAAGGGACTGTATTAAAATATTGTAAATAAGTTGAATTTCTAATTTTGGAGCGGAGAAAAGATGAGATGAAGAGAAAAGAAATGTTTAGAAGCCGTGAGAGTCGTGGAGAAAAGAATCTGTAAAAACTTCAGCATAAAAATTGTTTATAGAAACAATAGTAGCGTATAAGTTTTCTGTGTTATAGACTGATACAAACCTATTTCTCTTCAGTAGCTCTGTATTCTTTTCTCTTAGCGAGTAAAGCTTTTGTAGAGATGAAGGATAGTATGACACGGAGACAGTTCAAGTAGTAAACTTGTTACTCTAGGCCAATGCTAGTCACATCACGCGATGACAAATGGGTTTTTGTTCTGTGGTAGCGTTGGAGGAGAGATGATGATGATGATATTATACTGATATTGATAGATTGTGATGATATGCTGCTGTGGAGCATGTGGTTGTCGCTTGCTGTGATGCCGATAAGTTGCTGTGGCCGCTTTGTGGACAGGTCGGAAAGCAGGACACCGTGTAACGACGTTTGACTTCTCATAGAAGCTGAGGAGTTTGAGTTATTGTTGCGTCCTTCGCATAATCCTAACCAGGAAAACTTAGGTGTCCAACCGTTATGTTCTTACCCGCGTTATAACTCAAAGCAAATTCATTCTTCAAGCGCTTTACCATCACACAAATAATAAATAAGACAAAAATATAAAATGGAAACTGATCGCTACCAGGGGCAAGAGAGTTCGTTGTGATTTTACCCAGACCTGTACTCGATTTAGCCAGAACTCTTGACGAAAACATTGGGGACTAAATGTTCATAATTCGGTATCATTTCTAATGGCAAACTCTAACATTTCTTAAAGCTTCTGCTTAATAATCTCATGATAAACATGGTTATCTCCTACAAGAAAATGAGTTATTTCCTCCTTAGAAAAATAGTTTTCTCCTCGCAACAAAACATTATCTCAGCATGAAACAAACAATCATTTCCTCAAAAAGCCAAACATGATGATTTCCTCATGAAACTAAACATTTCATCGTGAAGCTTTACATTATTTCCTACTGGAGCCATTAACCCAGGACGGACCCTCAACCGTGGTAAATCTTTAAAGCTGGTAACAAATAAAGAACCACTTTATATGTCGTTGAATACGTCTTACACATTAATACCTCAGTGTTCTCCTAAACTAAAAAAACGTTTACACGTGATAGATTTAGTTAAAGAAGCAAATGCATGAAGAACAACGGAAAGTCACATAAACTCGACAACAAGTGGTTCTATTCCCACCGTAGAAGAACCTACTTCCCCATATTTAATAAATGAAAATATAAAAAAAAATACTTGTGTCTTCAAACTTCTCTCAATCACTGGATAATATATAATGTACAATTAAATAGGAAATATAGTACTGAAACGTCATAAAGATCAGATAGCCCAGCCACATGGCGTATGTTAACTCAACATTAAATAGACAATGGGGGACAATTTCTGCAAAAGATTTTGATCGTTCACTAAAATAGCACATAATATCTAGCAATACTAAAATATTCTGAAGACAAGTTAGGTAAAAATATCGTAGGTAAATTTTTCACTCACGTGCTAGCGGAGACTGGCCTGGCATGGCCTCCAGGCCTACACCTGGGTCAAATTGTTCATCTGGGCCAAGGTGAGTTGTCCTTGGACAGGCGATGGGGCAGAAAATGAATTCTATTCTCCCTGGTCTTCAGACATGTGATATCACGTCTCGCAAAAGTTAGCTTCGATCCATCTTCTTATCTTATATCATTCCCGTGCCGTTAAACGTTACATAGGGCTCGCAAGGTAGTTCGCTAATTTATCATATTTTTGTCAAGCTTTTCAACCTTATCAAGCGATTTTCTGCCTATTAATTTGACCTCTCTTAACAGTGTCCTCTTCAGAGTTTCACGTGGTCTGCCTCTTTTTTCTTCAGCCTGTTGTGTTTCACTTGATAGCTTCTTCTGGGATTCTCTGATCGTTTCTTCTCACCACGTGACCAACATATGTCCATCTTCTTTTCCTGATCACTTATGAGACTGGTTGTTTTTCAGTAATCTGTCTTATTTCTATATTGTTCCTGAATTCGTTCCACTTAATGACGATTATTTTCCTTAGGCATTTGTTTTCAAAAGAGTCTACTTTCTTGTCTAGAATGTATAAAATAGGAAAAAGTAGGAGTAGCTTTATTACTTAACGATTACAAAGTTGTGACGTTTCGGCGTGAGCCTTAATCATACAAAAACATACAGGACGAAGAAGTAGAGAGAGGAGATAAAGTGTGGATTCACATGAATGCTATTTAAAATAATTTTTTTAAAATAATAATAATAATAATAATAAATAAACAAATAAATAAATAAATAAAAATAATAATAAAAACAAAATTAAAAAACCATTTTTTTTCTAAATAGTACTTAGCTGTAAATTGTAAGGTGTGGCTTGTCCGGCGGTGTGTGTCAGGAATGGATTTAGTAGAACGTGGAGACTTTAAATAGAGACCTGTGACATGTGGTCGGTGGGTTGTAACTGGGGGTGGTGGATGGGGAACCGGGGAAGGGAGAGAGAGTGTGTGATGCAATATTGACCTAGCTAGGAGAAGTTAAAACAGATGGTTGGGGAAGAGGGGTTGCAGAGTGATGCTGTGAGGAAGTTTGAAAAGTAAGAAGGGGTGGACTTTGTGGAGAGGTACTGTAATGATTGAAGAGAATGTTACGTGTAACTAAACAGCGAACATAGAACTGGTAAAGCTGGCGATTTGTGACGTGTATAATGTGTTTGATAAGAAGAAGGAGAACACGGTTGTCTGATGTATAGGAGTGAAGGCGGCGTTCAAGGCTATCTTTGACCCGATCGAGATTGGACAACAAGCGTCTATCGTTCTGAATGATACAGCTCAATCTGAGCCGCGAGCAATTTTTCTCGATCTTATCCAGAAGTCTTTGTTCAACCACGTGGAGTGTACCGGCTGCATGGTGAAAGGATGACGAGAAACCTTTGGGAATTATTTTGTGGCGGAGACAATAGTTCAGAAAGTGGAGGTGGGAGGCGAATCTCGTCTTCTTGTAGATTGTGAAAGCTAGTTCTGTGGCTGTGCTAGATATATGTGGCGGAAGAAGGCGGATGGCATGGTGAAGTGTGAAGACAGGAAGAAAGAAGACTACAGAAAATGACAAGGGATTTGTGGGTTACAGCTGGGATGCTTTGGATATGGTGAGATGTGACTAAAGTGCTGAGAGAGGTGTGTTGGAAGATCGAATGAGAGTATAGACGTACAAAAACACATCTTTCTCCTTGATGTCTGCTCCTTATACACTTCTATCCCCCATGAGGATGGACTTTTAGAACTCAGCTATTTTCTCGACAAAGACCCTCACCCTACTACTAGCACTGACACCATAATCAGACTTACACGGCTAGTACTAAACCTAAACTCTTTCGAATTCAACGGCGAATACTTCGAGCAAATCAGTGGTGTTGCCATGGGAACGAAAATGGGTCCCAGTTATACATGTTTATTTATGGGCTTTCTGGAAGTCAAATTATGGGAAACCTACACTGGCAGACTTCCAGAATTCTATAAAAGGTACATCGATGATGGCATCGGAATCACAAGTATGCCACAGGAAGACCTTAAAAAATTTATTGAATTCGCCAATACACTCAATAACAACATAAAATTCACTTATGAAATTTCTGACAAGTCTGTTAACTTTTTAGATATTAAAGTCTCTCTTGGCACAAACAGGCTTGTCACCTCTGTATTTTACAAGCCCACCGACAGCCACACCTATTTGCTGTACACCTCCTCCCATCCTGAAGCCTGTAAGAACTCCATCCCATATTCCCAACTCCTCCGTCTTCGCCGCATTTGTCAGGATAATTTGGACTTTATAGATCAGTCCAACAAGTTATTAGAATTTTTCCGTCATCGCCACTACCCAGAAAAGGTCCTTCGTTAAGGCTTCAACCGTATCCAACTAGTGAGCCGCAAAGAAGTATTCAGGAAAAAGCCTGTTACTCCATCTGACAGAGTTAAGTTAGTACTGCCTTTCCACCCGCATGGTCAGATGGTTAAGACAATTCTTTATCGTTATCTGCTGATAATCCAACTCGACTCCGACACTCGCGACATTTTCTCTGATCCACCCCTATTGGCATACAAACGTGAGCCAAACCTTAAGGACATCTTCGTCCACAGCCACTTGAAGCAGAGCCTTACATATGTTGGCACCAGAAAATGTAACCGCCCCCGCTGCGTTACCTGCCCTGTAGTCTGGGAAACGAAAACAATCACCTTTCCCAAAACTATCCTCACCCTTAATGAGGGATTCACATGCGAGTCCCGTAATGTGATATATGTCATCGTTTGCAAAAGATGCAGGATAACATATATTGGTGAGACTGGCCTCAGATTAGGGGACCGCATGCAAAAACATCTGTACTATATCATCCAGCATGCTTCGAAACCAGTCCCAAATCATTTCAATGGCCCCAACCCCAGAGACAAATCTGACTTTCTGGTTACAGCCATCAAACAATGTCACGCAGATGACACAAGCCGCCTGGCACTTGAGAACCGCTGCATTCAAAATTATGGGACGCTTGAACCACATGGGTTAAACTCGCTGTTTAGTTACACGTAACATTCTCTTCAATCATTACAGTACCTCTCCACAAAGTCCACCCCTTCTTACTTTTCAAACTTCCTCACAGCATCACTCTGCAACCCCTCTTCCCCAACCATCTGTTTTAACTTCTCCTAGCTAGGTCAATATTGCATCACACACTCTCTCTCCCTTCCCCGGTTCCCCATCCACCACCCCCAGTTACAACCCACCGACCACATGTCACAGGTCTCTATTTAAAGTCTCCACGTTCTACTAAATCCATTCCTGACACACACCGCCGGACAAGCCACACCTTACAATTTACAGCTAAGTACTATTTAGAAAAAAAATGGTTTTTTAATTTTGTTTTTATTATTATTTTTATTTATTTATTTATTTGTTTATTTATTATTTATTTATTTATCATTATTATTTTTTAAAAAAATTATTTTAAATAGCATTCATGTGAATCCACACTTTATCTCCTCTCTCTACTTCTTCGTCCTGTATGTTTTTGTATGATTAAGGCTCACGCCGAAACGTCACAACTTTGTAATCAATAAGTAATAAAGCTGCTCCTACTTTTTCCTATTTTATACATTCTAGTATCACAGCTTTACTGCAGTGTTTAGTGTATAGTTATATACTTATACACTAATTATTGTGTTACTTTCTTGTCTATTACTTTAGTTGATTTCAGCTTTCGCATGCACACATGAGGTTGGATTTACATTTGAACTGAATAGTCTTAACTTAGTTTTTGTGCTTATAACTTTTGAATGCCATATGTTCTCAAGATTCTTGAAGATCGATGCTGCTTTTGCACTTCTAATTTTAACTTCCTTTCTGGTGTCGCCATCCTGGTCTAATGTAGCTGCCAAGGTATTATGGGTTGGGTTAGAAAGACGCTACTTTTAATTTTATTTAAATTTTGCGTAAATATCGCTGTAAGCATTACTTCGTTCAAGTTTACAAGATCTACCAACCCTGGCAGTGCTATCTTGGAATAAAAGAGTTAACTCAGTACATCTACATTTCAAGGGAAAGGAGATAAAAGGGTCAGATAGCCCAATGTGGAGACAACTGAACCTTGCAACACTTGCAACATGCAACACAACAGGAAGATATACGTGCCGTGCCAGGAACATGATCAACAATCAGCCTCACACAGATGAGAAACATATCTATGTGCGGGTTCTATGTGAGTATGAAGTATTAAAAGTCTGTGTTTTATATTTGTATTTTATCTTCAGACAAAAGCTGACTAATGAAAAATTAAATACAAGCGAGCTTGATAATATCTTTTGCTTCAGTGAATATTCAAACTCAGCAACAAAATGTTTCTTAATTAATTAGTTTTCATATCGAGAGTGTAGATTTAAACTCAGTATTCCAGTGCTTTGCCACGATACTCTTATTCTGTACTTTAAAATGTAGATTAAGGTCAGGTAGGTATTATTCGACTGTATTTATTATCATGTCAGTATGTACTAGCTCATGCTAAGAGTACAAAACTAAGACAAATTAATTCTGACTTCATGTTAATTAAGTTTAACTTATAAAATTAAAATCGGTATACAATCATGTGTGTTATATATTGTTTGCTTGAAATATGCTTCCTCTTTCTCTCTGTCTCTGCGAGAGTGTAAATTAACTCAGTGTTACGTGCATTTGTGTTTTGTGTTGTTTTTGAACGAGGAAATAAGAGGCTTTTTATTCTTAGTATGTGTTCACATGTAAGATGAAGGACAGAAAGTCAGACGGGCCTGAGTGCTTAGTTATTTTGTATCTGAAAATAGCTTTCGGTCATCCTCTCTCCCCCTTTCTTCTCCCTCTCTGTCTCTCTCTCTCTCTCTCTCCTACACACACAAAGACAGTATATATAAAATATCTTATATCTTTCCAATGCCGTTAAAAAGTCACATAGGGCTGCAAGGTAGTTCTCCAATTTTTCTAGTTTTCTGCGAGCTTTTCAATCTCATCAAGGGATTTTATACCTATTAATTTGGCCTCTTTTAACAATGTCCTCTTCAGAGTTTCACGTGGTCTGCCTCTTTTTCTTAGGCCTGTTGTGTTCCATTTGATAGCTTCTTGTGGGATTCTCTGATAATTTCTTCTCATCACGTGACCAACATACGTCCATCTTCTTTTCCTGATCACCTATGAGACTGGTTGTTGTTCAGTCATCTGTCTTATCTCTGTAATGTTCTTGAATTCATTCCACTTTATACAAAGTATTTTCCTTAGGCATTTGTTTTCAAAAGAGTCTAATTTCTTGTTTATTTCTTTAGTTGTTTTCCAGCTTTCGCATGCATAAATGAGGGTGTATATTACATTTGAATTGAATAGTCTTAATTTGGTTTTTGTGCTTATAACTTTTGAATTCCATTTGATCTCAAGATTTTTGAAAATCGATGCTGCTTTTGCACTTCTAATTCTAACTTTCTTTCTGGTGTCACCATCCTGGTCTATGTAGCTGCCAAAGTATGCAAATTGATTGACTTCTTCAATATCTGTCTCTTTCACGTGTATTTTCTATTTTGATTATTGAGAAGTTTCATTATGTTTGTTATGTTCTTATTAAATTCAAGCCCTATTTTGCTAGCCAATGAAGACAGGATATCTGTTTTTTCTTACATGGAATTCACATTGTTACTGATAAGAGTTATGTCATCAGCAAAATCAAGATCTTCTAGTTGGGTCCCATGTACCCAGTCAATACCTATGTTATCTGTGCAGCATTTTTTCGTTATAAAATCTATTGCAATTCCAAAAAGCAAAGGAGACAGTATACACCCTTGTTTCATGCCTGTTTCAATCTGGAACCATTCACTCATCCCTTCTTCTGCCTTGCCAGCACAAACATATCCATTGTAGAGGTCCTTAATGATGTTGACAATTTTTAGATGGTATTCATTTAGACTTAACATTCTCCACAGTGAATCTCTGTTATCTTATCAAATCTTTTTTAAAGTCTATGAAGTTCAGAATTAGTGGTTTCTGCTTTTCAACATGTTCTTCAATTATTATTCTTAGAGTAAATATCTGGTCGAGACAGCTTCTTCCTTTTCGAAATCCTGCTTGTTCTTCTCTCATTGCGGTATCCACTATATCTTTAAGACTATTCAAAATGACCTTGAAAAATACTTTTGACACAACTAATACTAAGGTTACTCCTCTCCAATTGTTACAGTCACTAAGGTTGCCTTTTTTTTGTTGGTATTTTAACAATGATTCCTTCTTTCCATTTAGAAGTGTCCTTTTCTTATTTCCAAATCGTATTAAACACTCTCTGTAGTTGTCTCATTTTGTCACTATTGATAGCTTTTAACATTTTGGCTGTTATTTTATTTTCACCTGTAGCTTTGTTGTTAGCCATTAAATTCACTGCTGTTTCAATTTCATGCAATGTAATTTCGTCTATCATCAAATATTTAGTTGTGGGGCTGGTAAGTCCGTTTCAGAGTTTAACAATTCCTTTGAGTGTGGTAGATTAAGTATTTCTTGGAAGTGTTCCACCCATCTTTGCTTTTGGTCTTTACTTGATGTTAATAGTGTGCCAGTTTTGCTAATGATTGGTCTTTCTTTAGATGTAATGGTATCTGTTAGCCTCTTTTGTATGTTATATGAAGTTTTACTGTCTCCTGTTCTTGCTGCTTTCTCTGCCTCATTCGCCATATTGCCTATGTATTCTCTTTTATCCCTTGTAGCTGAAATTTTTACTTTCTTGTCTATTTATGTGTATGTTGCTTTCGCCAGATCTTTTTCAACATCTGTTTTTACATTCAACATGTCTAATTTGCCTGCTCGTCTTTTATGTATGTACTTCCATGTGTTTTCTGATATCCATGCTTTTCTATTTGTTTTTTTTTTTAGGTCCTGCTCTTGCTTTTGCTGCTGTGGTTATGGCTGTGCTGTAAGAATTCCAACACAATATATATACACACACACATAAGTTCCGACAATTAAGTAATGAGACTGATTTTATTATGTGGCGAAAAAAATTTCATCTATGAAGCACAGGATGGAATCCAAAGAGGCAACCTTCATCTATGATCTAGCAACTTTTCATCGCCGCCTGGTAAGCAGACGTCACACAAGCTGTCATTCTATTGACCTAGTCAGAAATGCATTGTTACATAATCAACATGGAGCAAAAAGCTAACATTAAATTCAGAAAAGGTACCTTTGAAACAGCTGAATTGATGCGACAAGTTT
The DNA here is from genome assembly GCA_009760885.1 of Achatina immaculata. NCBI lineage: Eukaryota > Metazoa > Mollusca > Gastropoda > Stylommatophora > Achatinidae > Lissachatina > Lissachatina immaculata. The sequence goes on from CM019706.1 coordinate 37,899,025, forward strand.
ATGGGGATAAGTGTTTATCTCGTGCACAGATATTCAGGTGGTATTCACGATTCAAAAGTGGCGTGGAAACAATTACTAGACATGTACGCCCAATTTCTGTTCGTAATGAGGAACTCATTGCAAAAGTCAGAGAACGGATACAAGAAGATCGTTGTTTGACTGTGAGGATGATGGCAGATAAATTTGGTGTTAACCAAGAGACTATTCGTAAAACTTTAATGGACGATCTGGGCAAGAAAAAAGTTGCTTGCCGGTTTCTATCACATGCGTTGTCTGATAACCAAAGATATCAGCGTGTTGTGTACGCAAAAGACATCATCAAGACATATCGCAAAAGTAAACATTTCTTAAATTTGATTGTTGGAGAGGATGAAACCTGAATTTTCCGCTATGATCCCACAACTAAGCGCCAAAGTGCTCAGTGGAAGTCATCATCATCACCAAAAGGAAAAAAAAATTCGTCTTCAGAAGTCGAAAGTGAAGACAGTGTTGGCTTGCTTGTACGACAGCAAAGGAGTTATTCACAAAGAATTTATTCCAGAGGGACAGACTGTCACTGACAAAGTTTATTTAAGTATTTTGAAACGCCTATTGAAAAGGATTCTCTGAGTCCGACCCGAGTATTCAACACCTGCCAGTTTTTTCCTTCTTCGTGATAATGCACCGGCTCACTGGGCAGTAGTTGTACAGGAATTTTTGTCCCAAAAACAAGTGTGTGTTCTCAACCATCCACCCTATTCCCCAGACTTGTCTCCTGCGATTATTTTCTATTCCCAACATTAAAGTTACCATTGAAAGGACTCTTCTTTGACGATACTAGTAAAAGTAGTAAGTAAAGGTAATCCTGTCATGCATTAGAGGCACATAGGGATATGGTGTTAGTGCCCATATTTTCCTTGACCTGTCAGCACACTAGAGGGTGATGTGGTCAGTATCACGCCTGGCCGCCTTTCCTTCCCCAACTCCAGAAAAAAGTCGGGTACCCATTTCTACAGGTGGGTGACTGGGGTGCCTCCGGCCTGATTCGAAACCCCGACCTTCGCCATGAGAGACCAGTGCACTAACCACTTCCTCACTCAGACACCCTTTCACGATACTGATGACATTCAAAGGGCCGTAACATCGAGCGTGCCTTTTTCACTTTTATGACATTTCCGGTTTCCCGATGCTTACCAATGGTCACTTTAGTGATCATTGGTTTGTTTCAATAAAACAACCGGTGCATCGTTTAGATTGCACATATTTCGTCCGCGATTCCGGTGACACTTTTCAAAATGGCGAAAGAGTGCCTAGTTACGAGCGATGCGGAGCGAGAAAAAGGAAGAGAGAGACCGAAATTTTTCAATTTTTGATGATGTAGATAGGGGTATGGACACGGCCTGTGACCACCCCACTGCTCTTGAATGTATCCCAAGTAGATATAGACATATTAGACGACGGGATAAGTAGTTAGAAGGTTATTTCAAACATTAATTTAACGAGAATTCAACATAGAATCAGAATATGAGATCGACAAGTAGATCTACACATCTCAGATGGTAAGTAGTGTATATCTAGACCTAGCCGATGGTGAGCTAGCCACAATCAGTGTCTAAAAACATCACATTACTTCTTTTTTCCTTAAAAACTCTGCATTTATGAAATTTTCATTCATTTATTTATACTTTGAAACATAATAAGTATACGGAAGTACATGAAAATACTGTTTTCCATTCCATTTTACAACTATACCCCCAACATATCAAGACCCACGCTTTTACTCTGGTAAGCAACTGAACGTCCGTGTTTCTTCCTGTGGCACAGAAAGAGTTGGGCTATACCAACAGAAGAACTGCAGAGGTCGTTCCAGTGTTTGTTAGATCGTGTCACTCGCTGTATCAATGCACAAGGGGCGTACTTTATATCTCAAACTGTTGTGTATTTCTTTTTATATTATTAGTTATATTACTTAATTGTCGGACCTTGTATATATATATATATATATATATACACACACACGCATACTCACTCATTCACTCACTCATCGACGATGTACGATGAATTGTTAAAGAAGCAAATATCGAAGTCACAATAAAAAATGACCTAGAGCTATAGATTACAAAAAAATAAAATAAAATAAAATAAAAATATCAGACAGGCCAGCAATGTTAGAAATAGACAGGCCAGCAATGTTAGAAATAGACAGGCCAGCAATGTTAGAAATAGACAGGTCAGCAATGTTAGAAATAGACAGGTCAGCAATGTTAGAAATAGACAGGCCAGCAATGTTAGAAATAGACAGGTCAGCAATGTTAGAAATAGACAGGTCAGCAATGTTAGAAATAGACAGGCCAGCAATGTTAAAAAAATATACATCGTATGAAGAAAATAAACTTCCTGATATGCTTCCAGACAGCCTAGATAATACCATGAAATAACTTCCATGATCTAACTCTAACTGTAAAACTAGCTCTGTCATCTTACAGGATATTGCTAAGCTGATGGACGTGAGGAACTCCTATTTGTGTTATGAACAAAAAATATGGGGCACTAAAGCAAAATGTACAGCAAGCAGCCACATGGAGATATCCTTTGTTACTAGGAGCATAACACAAATGTTATAAAGAAATAGATTGCTCCCAAAGTTTGGTTAGTGCATTTTGATAGAGGCGATACTAAAGGACTGTTTTATCATAGTTTTGATATTATGTGTTATATCAAAGAATATAATGCCATTCTAAAGAAAGAAACTAGCATGGATTATCTGGTGTCTTAAGGTGTTTCCAGAAATGAAAGACGAAACCACTTTTCTAGGTAGGGGAGCAAGGAAGAAAAGGGCAGTTATATTTATAGCACTAATGAACTACATAAAAGGGCCAGCTATATTTATAGCACTAATTGTTGCCTAAATTAGTCATGCCAGTAAAATTCTGTTAAAAATCATAATAGGCAAAATTTGTAAGAAAAAAAAGAAGAAATAAATACGGTCCAAGCTGGTTTCAGGCAAGGAAGAGGATCAAGAGATCATATATTCAACATAAGATTAATAATAGAGAAATGGAGAGTTTAATGTGAATCTATATTTAGCCTTTATAGACTACTCAAAGGCATTTGATTGTGTACAACACCAGAAACATTTGGAAATAATGGAAAAATAGGATTTCCAACACATTTGATACAATTAACATCACTGCTGTATCTAGACCAACAGGCAGCAGTAGGAAAAAATGGTGAAACAACAACTTGGATTGACATAAAACAATGGGTTCGTCAGGGGTGCATATTGTAGCACTACTTATTTAACTTGTTTACTGTAAATATAATGAGGAGAAGATGTAGACAAAGAATATTACGTTGCCATAACAATTGAAGGTTATGAAATATTAGAGATTAGATATGCTGGTGACACAGTATTACTGTAAAACACAAAAAGGAATGGAAAAACTAATTATGTCAGTTCGTAAGAACAGCGAAGAGCAAAACCTTTATCTTAAAGCGAAGAAAATTATATTAATGACAACTGACAAAACAAATAAGGCAGCTGAAATATATATCGATGAGGAAAAAGTGGACGAGATGGAGAGTTTTTAATATTTTGGATCATTACTAACTAATAATGGAGATACAATGAGGGACATTAAAAGGAGAACATATATCGCTCTTCAGAAAATAAAACAATTAAAGAATCTGTGGAGAGGAATAGACAGAACTAGGAAAATAAGATTTTTAAGTCATGCATCTTTCCCATCGCAACATATGTCTGTCAGACCTAGACACTTAACAAAACAGCTGACAAACGCATAAATGTCTTTGAATGTAAATGCTACAGTAGAGTTCTTCAAATGTCATGGACACAATAAAACAACAAACAAATATATCCATACTACAAGAACTTAATATTGAAGAAGGCTGGCCGGTAAAGAGGATTAAAGAGAGAAAACTTAAATATTTTGGACACATTAAACATCATGATAATATAGAGAAGACCGTCTTGGAAGGGTACATAATAGGAAAAAGAAAGAGAGGAAGACCAAGGTGAAAATGGCTGCAAGACATCGTTGATAATCTGCAAATGGATGCATCAGCAGCAGGGCATCTTGCTTACAACCGAGAGGCCTACAGGAGAGCTGTTAGAGAGTTAAAGTTCCGCAAGGGACATGCAAATGACTGACTGAATGGACTGCGTAAAAGGGCCAGCTAAATTTATAGCATTAACGGACTACATAAAAGAGCCAACTAAATTTATAGCATTAATGGACTACATAGTGTATCATACAAACATTATTAACGAGCTCTGATGGGACAGAAGGTATGACAGACAAACACAGACACGTGTTAAAATGTAGGTAAAATGTCAAATATGGAGCTACCAGACGCTGACAACGATTTGTAGATCAACCAACTAATCGACTAATTTTGCTAAACTAAAATAAATAAATCAAATCAAATCAAACACGGTCAACCTTAACTGGCCTAAACTAAACTAAACTGATATAAACCATTATCTTTGTTTTACACTTCTGCTCACGTTCCGAGAACAGTAAATTCGAACCGCGACTAAATAAAATGTCTAATAAGAATATTTTCATAAATTTCGAAAGGTCCTCCAGAACACTGTGACACATCGATCTCTACTGTACGTTTTGGAGTTCCTGTGAACACAAACGTTACCGTCAAGTTGTGTGTCCTGGCTTATCCAATTCCAAGGGATTTTGAGCTGTTTAAAGGTGAGAGATGTTGGTACAAGTTTCATTAATTCATTCATTTGCATGTCCCTTGCGGAACTTTGGTTCCCAAACAGCACTCCTGTATGCCTCTCGACTGTGAGCAAGAAGGCCTGCCGCTGATGCATCCATTTGCAGATCCTCAACGATGTCTTTCAGCCATCTTCGCCTTGGTCTTCCTCTCTTCCTTTTTCCCATTATGTACCCTTCCAAGATGGTCTTCTCTAGATTATCATGACGTTTAATGTGTCCAAAATGTTTAAGTTTTCTCTCTTTAATCCTCTTTACTATCCAGCCTTCTTCAATATCAATCTCTTGTAGTATAGTTATATTTGTTCTTTTTTGTGTCCACGATATTTGAATAACTCTTCTGTAGCATTTACATTCAAAGGCATTTATGTGTTTGTCAGCTGTTTTATTAAGTGTCCAGGTCTCACAGGCATATGTTGCGATGAGAAAGATGCATGCCCTTAGGTACAAGTTTACATTAGATAAATGTTACTGAAGTGATACTATTTGTGAAATCTTAGACAAGTTAATATAATAGTCATGGTTGTGGAGTTTTCCATATCCGTCAGTTGCCAGCGCCATGCCAGATAGCAGCACTGAGCAGCAGCATCCAGGCGCCATCAGTCAGTTTAAAATAATGTGTCGACGGGAGCAGTGATCCAAAAAGGAGCCTCGTGCTGTGATATTTCTGGACGTGAGCAGGCGCCATCTGCGGAAATTCGTAGCCATTTGGTGGAAGTCTGCTCAGACAGTGTGACGAGTCGACAGCGTGTGACAAAATGATGTGCAGATTTTCGACCCGGGCGAGTGACAACAGTTGACACACCGTGGAGTGGCAGAACCTATACAGCAGGTACAGCAACGAACACAAACGAGCGTAGAACTTGCGATATTGGAAAACAGACTAGCGACTGTAAAGGAACTGACACGTGACTTGAGTCTGTTACGTGGAATGTAGTAGAATATGCTATGTAAGATAAATAACCTGAAGTTAACTTGTCTCTGAAGTTACCATGAAGTTACTATAGTCATGGGAGATTTTGATGCCAGAGTTGGAAAAGGAAGAACGTCAAACATTGTTGGTAATTATGGACTGGGAGAGAGGAATGACAGAGGTAGTATATTAATTAAATGGGCAAAACTACATAGCGTACTTGCAGGAAACACCTGGTTTAAACAATATCCCTGAAGACTGGCCAAAAAGACTTTTAATCAGACAGACTACTTTATTAATCAACAAAGGATTCCAGAATCATTACTGACAACAAAAAGCATGATAGGAGCTGACTGCAATAGTGATTTCTACTCACTCTGTTGTACAATCAGAACAGAGCTAAAGAAAACATGCAGAAAAGAGAGAGACATCAGAATGAGTGGAGAGCTCATTAAAAATGACCAAGATCTGCGAGAACAATACAGAGTTATTATAACAAACAAATACAATGCAGTATGAAATATACATAGTATTGATGAACAATGGCAATGTAAAGAATTTCCATCCATCAGATTGTTACGGAGATAACGCCACCGTGGAAGGGTATGTGTTGTATTGAGTGCTAGTGCTAAAACACAAATATTGACTGTGTCACATTGTGGTGTGACTAAGTTGCAGATATGAAGTAACAACACGACGAACGTTGTCTGTAATGATGTACTATTCACAGGACAACCCAAGGATGTTCACAAACTGACACATCGGATTATCACTCAAGACCGCATTATCTTAGTACTCACAATCGCTTTTTACACAGAACACCATGATGATGAAGGTGAAGCGAGCAGACAAAATACACAAAGTGATGCCTCCAACAATACAGAATTCTATCACGAATAAGATTCTGGGCTGCTAGCTAGCTAGTACTAAGTTAGCGTCATAAGAATCAAGTAACTTTCATCCATACACACATTTCAAACTTACATTAAATTGCACAACATTTCTAGCACGACGACACTAACACAACATTTCTAGCAAGACGACACTAACACAACATTTCTAGCAGGAAGACACTAACACAGCATTTCTAGCAGGAAGACACTAACACAACATTTCTAGCAAGACGACACTAACACAACATTTCTAACAGGATGACACTAACACAACATTTCTAGCAAGACGACACTAACACAACATTTCTAGCAAGACGACACTAACACAACATTTCTAGCAGGAAGACACTAACACAACATTTCTAGCAGGAAGACACTAACACAATATTTCTAACAGGAAGACACTAACACAACATTTCTAGCAGGAAGACACTAACACAATATTTCTAGCAGGAAGACACTAACACAACATTTCTAGCAGGAAGACACTAACACAACATTTCTAGCAGGAAGACACTAACACAACATTTCTAGCAGGAAGACACTAACACAATATTTCTAGCAGGAAGACACTAACACAACATTTCTAGCAGGAAGACACTAACACAATATTTCTAACAGGAAGACACTAACACAACATTTCTATCAGGAAGACACTAAAACAACATTTCTAGCATGAAGACACTAACACAATATTTCTAGCAACAAGACACTAACACAATATTTCTAGCAGGAAGACACTAACACAATATTTCTAGCAGGAAGACACTAACACGATATTTCTAGCAAGACGACACTAATACAACATTTCTAGCAAGACGACACTAACACAACATTTCTAGCAGGAAGACACTAACACAATATTTCTAGCAGGAAGACACTAACACAATATTTCTAACAGGAAGACACTACACAACATTTCTAGCAGGAAGACACTAACACAATATTTCTAGCAGGAAGACACTACACAACATTTCTAGCAGGAAGACACTAACACAACATTTCTAGCAGGAAGACACTAACACAACATTTCTAGCAGGAAGACACTAACACAATATTTCTAGCAGGAAGACACTAACACAACATTTCTAGCAGGAAGACACTAACACAATATTTCTAACAGGAAGACACTAACACAACATTTCTATCAGGAAGACACTAAAACAACATTTCTAGCATGAAGACACTAACACAATATTTCTAGCAACAAGACACTAACACAATATTTCTAGCAGGAAGACACTAACACAATATTTCTAGCAGGAAGACACTAACACGATATTTCTAGCAAGACGACACTAATACAACATTTCTAGCAAGACGACACTAACACAACATTTCTAGCAGGAAGACACTAACACAATATTTCTAGCAGGAAGAAACTAAGACAACATTTCTAGCTAGTCGACACTAACACAACATTTCTAGCAAGACGACACTAACACAACATTTCTAACAGGAAGAGACTAACACAACATTTCTAGCAAGACGACACTAACACAACATTTCTAGCAGGAAGACACTAACACAATATTTCTAGCAGGAAGGCACTAACACAACATTTCTAGCAGGAAGACACTAACACAATATTTCTAGCAGGAAGACACTAACACAACATTTCTAGCAGGAAGACACTAACACAATATTTCTAACAGGAAGACACTAACACAACATTTCTAGCAGGAAGACACTAACACAATATTTCTAGCAGGAATACACTAACACAATATTTCTAGCAGGAAGACACTAACACAACATTTCTAGCAGGAAGATACTAACACAACATTTCTAGCAGGAAGACACTAACACAATATTTCTAGCAGGAAGACACTAACACAACATTTCTAGCAAGACGACACTAACACAACATTTCTAGCAAGACGACACTAACACAACATTTCTAACAGGAAGACACTAACACAACATTTCTAGCAAGACGACACTAACACAACATTTCTAGCAGGAAGACACTAACACAATATTTCTAGCAGGAAGACACTAACACAACATTTCTAGCAGGAAGACACTAACACAATATTTCTAGCAGGAAGACACTAACACAACATTTCTAGCAGGAAGACACTAACACAATATTTCTAACAGGAAGACACTAACACAACATTTCTAACAGGAAGACACTAACACAATATTTCTAGCAGGAAGACACTAACACAATATTTCTAGCAGGAAGACACTAACACAACATTTCTAGCAGGAAGATACTAACACAACATTTCTAGCAGGAAGACACTAACACAACATTTCTAGCAGTAAGACACTAACACACCATTTCTAGCAAGACAACATTAACACAACATTTCTAGCAAGACAACACTAACACAACATTTCTAACAGGAAGAGACTAACACAACATTTCTAGCAGGACGACACTAACACAACATTTCTAGCAGGAAGACACTAACACAATATTTCTAGCAGGAAGACACTAACACAACATTTCTAGCAGGAAGACACTAACACAACATTTCTAGCATGAAGACACTAACACAATATTTCTAGCAACAAGACACTAACACAATATTTCTAACAGGAAGACACTAACACAATATTTCTAGCAGGAAGACACTAACACGATATTTCTAGCAAGACGACACTAATACAACATTTCTAGCAAGACGACACTAACACAACATTTCTAACAGGAAGACACTAACACAACATTTCTAGCAAGACGACACTAATACAACATTTCTAGCAGGAAGACACTAACACAACATTTCTAGCAGGAAGACACTAACACAACATTTCTAGCAGGAAGACACTAACACAACATTTCTAGCAGGAAGACACTAACACAACATTTCTAGCAGGAAGACACTAACACAATATTTCTAGCAGGAAGACACTAACACAATATTTCTAGCAGGAAGACACTAACACAATATTTCTAGCAGGAAGACACTAACACAATATTCTAGCAGGAAGACACTAACACAATATTTCTAGCAGGAAGACACTAACACAATATTTCTAGCAGGAAGACACTAACACAATATTTCTAGCAGGAAGACACTAACACAACATTTCTAGCAGGAAGACACTAACACAATATTTCTAGCAGGAAGACACTAACACAATATTTCTAGCAGGAAGACACTAACACAATATTTCTAGCAAGACGACACTAACACAACATTTCTAGCAAGACGACACTAACAACATTTCTAGCAGGAAGACACTAACACAACATTTCTAGCAGGAAGACACTAACACAACATTTCTAGCAGGAAGACACTAACACAATATTTCTAGCAGGAAGACACTAACACAATATTTCTAGCAGGAAGACACTAACACAATATTTCTAGCAGGAAGACACTAACACAATATTTCTAGCAGGAAGACACTAACACAATATTTCTAGCAGGAAGACACTAACACAATATTTCTAGCAGGAAGACACTAACACAATATTTCTAGCAGGAAGACACTAACACAACATTTCTAGCAGGAAGACACTAACACAATATTTCTAGCAGGAAGACACTAACACAATATTTCTAGCAGGAAGACACTAACACAATATTTCTAGCAAGACGACACTAACACAACATTTCTAGCAAGACGACACTAACACAACATTTCTAGCAAGACGACACTAACACAACATTTCTAGCAAGACGACACTAACACAACATCCACTTTTCATATTCAAACCCCGAATGATCTGTGTTGAAACTTTCGTCTCACACCCAGACAACAAAACTTTTCTTGAACGAAGAATAAACTTGAAGTCGTGCACAAAACAATCCAGATGATTCTATACTCACGGAAAAAAGTAAGTGTGCAGTGGTGCCAAGTGCACCAATTACGTTGCCATGAGTGAAATGAAATCAGATTTGGCACGAAGTTTTATCTGAGTGTTGTTCACTTCTCCGTGCTGCATAAAGTTGATCGCACTATTCATGGGGAGATAACCACAGCTCCAGTGAAATCACGTGCGTCATCCATGATTGGTTACTGACCACGGATAAAATGAGGGTACGTGTGTAATTCTGTTCTCAGAGATCTCTTCGCGTAATCGTTGAAGAAAGAAGTAGTGGAATTCCAACATAAACATCTTTTTTCATCATGCCAAGATTGAATGAAAATCAGCGAGAAATAGCTGTTGGGATGTTAATTGCTGGATCAGCAGTAGCAGCAGTATCTCAATATTTTAATGTTCACATAAACACAATATCACGCCTTCAAAGTCGTTTTAACCAAAATGGTTCCGTTGCTGACCGCCATAGAAGCGGCAGACCACGAGTTACCACCCTTGCACAAGACCACTACATCCATCTCATGCACCTTCGTAACAGGTTTCTCCAGGCAACATGGACTGCCTGCAACATTCCAGGTGTAAGACGTGTGTCGGGCAGGACAGTGAGGAACAAACTCAGAGAGGTAAATCTCTTACCTCATAGGCCTACAGTTAGACCAGTACTGACAGAGAGGTAAATCTCTTACCTCATAGGCCTGCAGTTAGACCAGTACTGACAGTTCGCCACAGATAAACCCACTTGAACTGGGCCAGGCACCATGTGTCATGGCCGTATCATCAATGGAGACGGATCATATTCACTGATGAGTCCAGATTCTGTCTGCAAGGCCATGATGGGCGTGCTTTAGTGTACAGGCGAAGAGGAGAAGGCTTTGCGAATAACTGTGTGCTAGAGGTGGATAGGAGAAGAGGAGGCAATGTAATGCTTTGTAATGCTGGCCGACCAAACCTAGTCTTCCTCAATGGCAACCTTACAGGTTTACGATATGGAGACGAAATCATTACACGCCACGTAATGCCTTTTCTGGATGCTAATGGACAAAACCTGATACTACAGCAGGATAACGCTAGTCCACATGTCGCACGTGTGGTCAGGGACCACTTTCAGCAACATCAGATTTCTGTCTTGCCATGGCTAGCAGTTTCACCGGACCTGTCACCTATCGAGCACATTTGGGATGGACTGGACCGCAGGTTGCGAAGACGACACAATCGTCCTGGAAACCATCAAAAATTAGCTCAAGCGGTGCAAGAAGAATGGAATAACATGTCTCAACAACTGATACAACGTGTCATTATTTCGATGAGAAGGCGGTGTCAAGCAGTGATAACTGCCCGAGGAGGACACACACGATATTGAAACCTAGATCTTTTGTTCTTGGGGTGGTGAGCCACATTAAGTGAGCTTTTATTTTGCTTTTTTGTGACACGTGACTGGCCTGAAAGTTATTATTTTATCTGTTATTGGATAATCAAACATAATGTGTGCTAAATTTTATTTCAGTCATCACCTGAGCACGTTCATGGTGCTTTTTAAAGCATTGCACACTTACTTTTTTCCGTGAGTATACATCCATCATGGGCCTAACTCTGAGATATTGATTCAGAGATATATCAGGGGTTAGATACTCTTGACCAAATACTGTCACAACCGAAAAAGAAGCTCCCAAGAATAAATGGATGACAGACGATATCTTGGTACTGATGAACAAGAGAAAAAATAATCAAGAAAATTAAAGCAAGATAAATAAAGAAATAAAACCCAGATGCTGAGAAGCAAAGGAAGTGTGGTTAAATGAACAGTGCAGACAAATAGAAGACTCCAATAATAAAGACACCATAAACATGCACAAACAAATTAGTGAACTCACAGGTAGGAAGACAAAATATACCACAAGATGCCTGAAATCAGAATAAGGCAAAATGTTAAAGAGAAAAGGAGACATTGTAGACATGTGGACAGAATACATAAGTGAGTTGTATGGAGGAGAAAGACCAGAATTAACACCAGATGCTGAAAATTGTGATAGGCTGTAAAACTTGTTGGTGCACTTTTACATGTTATCAATATTGGGAGGAATATTTTTTGAAAATGATTTACAGAATCTCCTGCGATGTACTACACTACAAGAGAACAGTCTAACTCCTCCCCTTGGCATACACTACACTAATAGAGAACAGTCTGACTCCCCTTGGCATGCACTACAGTACTAGAGCACAATCTAACTCCACTTGACATGAACTAAAGTACTAAAGGACAGTCTAGCTCCCCTTGGCATGTACTACAGTACTAGAGTTCAGTCTGACTCCCCCATTAGACTACCAACGCAAGTTCCCCCTTCCTTGGCTTATTGTATGCTAATTGTGCATAATCAGCTCAAGCATTACATTCAATACAACAATACATATGGCATGCATTACAAATCACTAAGTGTGAACTCAGTAACACACCAATCGTAATCTCACAATTTAACCAACAACAACATAGATCAGATACTGGCATCAACATGGCATCAAGACATTAATAATCAATAATGACAGAGCAATTTGATGAACAAATCAATGACCACGCAATATAATTCAAGCATAATAACATATGATAATGAAACTTCACAGGTCTACAACATCCGTATTATGAACACAGTGGACCTAATGTCATGGAGCTCTTGGCCTACTTAATAAGAATATGTGTGCAATTCCACTTTAATCTACGCAGCTATAGCTGCCATGACACACATTAATATAATCTGTACTGATGCAATACGTAATCCATATACGTGAAGAATATATATAAATCATGCATGTTACCCCAATATACACAATACCCACAATTTAATTCACACTACACAATCTACACCGCATGATGTAGGCACGGACACAATATGACTACACAATCTACACCGCATGATGTGAGCACGGACATAATATAACTACACAATCTACACCGCATGATGTGAGCACGGACATAATATAACTACACAATCTACACCGCATGATGTGAGCACGGACATAATATAACTACACAATCTACACCGCATGATGTGAGCACGGACATAATATAACTACACAATCTACACCGCATGATGTGAGCACGGACATAATATAACTACACAATCTACACCGCATGATGTGGGCACGGACATAATATAACTACACAATCTACACCGCATGATGTGAGCACGGACATAATATAACTACACAATCTAAACCACATAATGTGAGCACGGACATAATATAACTACACAATCTACACCACATAATGTGAGCACGGGCATAATATAACTACACAATCTACACCACATAATGTGAGCACGGACATAATATAACTACACAATCTACACCACATAATGTGAGCACGGGCATAATATAACTACACAATCTACACCACATAATGTGAGCACGGACATAATATAACTACACAATCTACACCACATAATGTGGGCACAGACATAATATAACTACACAATCTAAACCACATAATGTGGGCACAGACATAATATAACTACACAATCTACACCACATAATGTGGGCACAGACATAATATAACTACACAATCTACACCACATGATGTGGGCACGGACATAATATAACTACACAATCAGTCGTCCTTATCACAGTAATATACAGGAAAATGCAGCACATTCATAAGCACAACGAAAACATGACATCACCCGGCCAGATAATTATGTTGCAAAAAATGTTTTAGAAGTACAAAAAGATCTCTACTTATGCTTCATTGATTACAATGAGGCATTCGATAAGGTGAAACATGATGAGATTATTAAAATGTTTGAAGACATAAACATAGACGGCAAAGACCTGAGGATTGTAAAACATCTATACTGGCAGCAAGAAGCAGCAATTCGAGTTGAAAATAAAACTGGAAAATATCAAACTATAAAACAAGGGGTGCGACAAGGATGTGTACTATCTCCAGACCTTTTTTCTCTGTACTGCGAGAATATTCTAAGAACAATCATCACAAAACTAGGCATAAAAACTGGAGGATACAATACTAACAACCTTCGGTATGCTGATGACACAGTACTGATAGCTGAGACCCAATAAGACCTGCAAAATCTCTTGGATAAAGTCGCTAAAGAAAGTGAACAGAAATGCCTTACTTTAAAGAAAGCGGAGCATTTTCCTTTGGTATAATTAGATGAAGAACATTTCCATTTGCCTTTTGGCTAAGATCAAAGTGTAGTTCTGCGCTCTATAGAATCTACACTTTGACTGTTATATTTTGAACTAAACGAGATGCTTGAGGCCCGCCTTGCACATTGAATGCCGGGTGTATGGTCCACATCTCGTTACGGGTGGACCTGGTTTGCAGTACAACTGGGTCACGACCTGTTGTTTTCGAGGTCTTAAAAAAAAAGACAGAGACTATGGTTATATCTAAGAAACAGAATCCACCAAAATGCAGTATAAAATTAAATGGAACTGTTCTAAATCAGGTGCAGAAATGTTTGCTTAACATGTGAGAGCATTTGACTTTTCACGTTCAGCCAATGTGTCTGAGCGGCTGGTGGGGGAGAGAATCTTGGCCAGTGGGCAGTCTAGTTTCTAGTCTTATAGAGGTCGGATGGTGTTCTTATTAGTTTTGTCTGTGTTTTTAGTTATGTCTGTGCTGTTAGTTTATGTCTGTGTTGTTAGTCAATTCTGTGTTGTTAGTCAAGTCTGTGTTGTTAGTCAAGTCTGTGTTGTTAGTCAAGTCTATGTTGTTAGTTATGTCTGTACTGTGTCCATTGTCTGTCAAGATGTTACTCAATTCGTCCTTTATCTGTCCTGATGTTACTCAGTTCGTCCATTGTCTATCCTGATGTTACTCAATTCGTCCATTGTCTGTCCAGATGTTACTCAGATCGTCCATTGTCTGTCCAGATGTTACTCATTTCGTCTATTGTCTGTCCAGATATTACTCAATTCGTCCATTGTCTGTCAAGATGTTATTCAATTGTCCAGTGTCTGTCCAGATGTTACTCAGTTCGTCCATTGTCTGTCCAGATGTTACTCAGATCGTCCAACGTTTGTCCAGATGTAACTCAATTCGTCCATTGTCTGTCCAGATGTTACTCAGATCGTCCAGCGTTTGTCCAGATGTAACTCAATTCGTCCATTGTCTGTCCAGATGTTATTCGATACGTCTCTTCACAAGATCGTTTTCTTGTCATCATCATCCTGTTGAGCATTAAACTTCATGATTGTTCAGTTACAGGAAATAACTCAGCGATCACGTTCGTACGACGTTAACATTTTTTCCTGTGTTGCCTGAGTGTATCAGTGCAGGATCGTGTGTAGGATGTGCTAACATTATATTAATATTAACCTAGTAACCTGTCTATTAGGTACCAGGATGACTTCAAAAGAATGTAATAGCTTGGTTTTGTGTTAAATGTGGATATCTAAGAAAAGAACAGCTAAAATAAAATTCTGTTGTAACAATTTTTTCAGAAGTTGAAACTGTACAGAGACCGTGTTCGATATCCCCTTCCTTTGATTCCTATGTCACTAAATAATTCTCCAGTTTGAGAACCTCTTGTGGTGTAGCTTGACTACCAGTGACAGAATCTGTTTGCGTCGTTCCATTTCCATTCTACGTATCTGTTAAATGATCAAACATACATTAAAGTCTTGGTAACTTTTTATTGCTAGCGTTGCTTTGTGGTTGGAATGATAATGTGTAGTTCCTTCGTGACTACACAGTTTCGCGTTCTACTAACATTTCTAGTTTCTCTACAAACTTTTGACACTAACTTTCATGAGAGTGAAACATAACAGTCTTGTCCTGGAATAACTCATTCATTTTACTTTATGACGAGACAGAGAGGAATAATATGTTTGTTGTTTAATACAGCTATATACAACTTTGTTTCAGGAGAGACTAAAGTGATGAAAGATCGATATCAGGGGAAGTTTAATTACGTAAAGGAAGAAATAGGACAAGGGGAAATAATCTTGACTATTTATTCATTTACCCAAGACGATTTGGGACAATACAAGTTGTATTCGGAATATCAAAGTATTTCAGTCTCATTCAACTCAATCTTGACGTTTGAGCTGCTAGCACAAGGTGAGTGACATCTGAACAAAACATATTATCTTTGTCAAAGACAGACAAGTTCTGCTTACCCTTTGTTCTTCACATATATTATATTATATTATATTATAACAAGTAACAGATGTTGATGAAGTAAACCAATGTGCATACCTTGGCAGCTACATAGACCAAGATGGTGACACCAGGAAGGAAGTTAAAATTGCAAAAGCAGCATTGTCCTTAAAAAATCTTGAGAACATACAGAATTCAAAAGTTATAAGCACAAAAACCAAGCTAAAATTATTCAATTGAAATGTGATATCCACCCTCATCTGTGGGTGCGAAAGTTGGAAATCAACTAAAACTCTAAAGAGGACATTATTAAGAGAAACTAATTTAGTGGGCATAACATAACTTGATGAAGTTGAAAGACATTTCTTGGCCTGTGTGTTTATTACCTCCTTAGCTTGTGTGTGTTTATTACTTTCTTAGCTTGTGTGTGTTTATTACTTTCTTATCTTGTGTATATGGTTATTACTTATCCTGTGTGTTTATTACTTTCTCAGCATGTGTGTGTTTATTACTTTCTTAGCTTGTGTATGTGTTTATTGATTGCTTAGCCTGTGTGTGTTTATTACTTTCTTAGCTTGTATATGTGTTTGTTAGTGTGTTTATTACTTTCTTAGCTTGTATATGTGTTTGTTACTCTCTTAGCTCGTGTATGTGTTTATTACTTTCTTAGCTTGTGTATCAGTTTATTGATTTCTTAGCTTGTGTATGTGTTTATTGATTTCTTAGCTTCTGTGTGTGTTTATTACTTTCTTAGCTTGTGTATGTGTTTATTAATTTCTTAGCTTGTGTGTGTTTATTACCTTCTTAGCTTGTGCATGTGTTTATTACTTTCTTAGCCTGTGTATGTGTTTATTACTTTCTTAGCCTGTGTATGTGTTTATTGATTTCTTTGATTGTGTATGTGTTTATTACTTTCTTAGCCTGTGTGTGTGTTTATTACATGAGTAATGAAGACGTTAAAATGTTTTCCCTCTGTGTTATATTCTGTATTTGCTACATTGATCTGTGTGATATAACAGAAATCGCTAAGACTTAGATGATATAAAATGTGACAGAGGATTGTCTGATGATAATGACTGACTTGATAATATTGTAATATTCTTCTATGCAATCTTAGCATCAAAGTCTGACGGCCTTTTTGTGGCCAGCATCACTGTACCTCTAGTTCTGATCTTGTGCCTGATCATCCTGGCTGTTGTAGCAGCCATCTTTGTGTTCAGAAGAAGAAGAAGACATTCTAAAAATGAAGAACTGGGTAAGTGCTTGATGATAATGATGCCAGGTTCTAGAGAGACACTCCCAGGGAGTGGCAATTTTCTGCCTTCCATAGTTCTAGCCACAGACGTCTGTATAATATTATGTGAATGAAGAGTGACGTCTTTTAGAATCCATTCCCAGAATTTATTTTCCGTTGTGACTCCCTGCCTGTGGCCAGAGCTGGAGTGGGGGCTTCTTGATTTGTGTGTGTGTGTGGAGGGGGGAGGGAGGGGGTAACAAAACTGAAAGGTATGCTCTGGAATCTGAAGACTTGTCTTTCTATGGGTGTGTGATGATACAAGTGTGTTCATATCTGACAGAGAGAGTTCATACACGACTGTGAGAGTGTATAGAAACATCAACTGTATAGAAAAATCAACTGTATAGAAAAATCACCTCTATAGAAAAATCAACTGTATAGAAACATCAACTGAACATTGATCTGACAGTTGCACTACAAACAACCACCTAACTCTGGCCAATACAAGAGAATCACATTTATTAATGACATGCATTTGTGCATGTTGCCAGAATGGGAGTATGTTAAAAGACTGATGGAGTTTTATAATTATATGGTGAAACAACAACTTGGTTTGACATAAATAACATGGGTCCGTCAGAGGTGCATATTTTCGCCTTACCTATTTAACTTGTATCTTACATCTTATATCCTTGCCGTGCCGTTAAACGCCACATAGGACCCTCATGGCAGTTCGCCAAGATTTCCTGTCTTCGGCGAGTTTTTCAATCTCATCAAGGGATGTTATGCCTACTGAACTAGCATCTCTTAACAATGTCCTCTTTAGTGTTTCACGTGGTCGACCTCTTTTTCGTCGGCCTGTTGTGTTCCACTTTATAGCTTGTTTGGGAATTCTCTGATTGTTTATTCTCGTCACATGACCGACATATGTTCATCTTCTTTTTTCTGGTCACACATGAGACAGGTTGTTGTTTGCTCATCTGTCTTATCTCTGCGTTGTTCTTGAATTCGTTCCACTTTATACCGAGAATTTTCCTTAGGCATTTGTTTTCGAAATAGTTTAATTTCTTTCGTTTTTTTCCAGCTTTCACATGCATAAGTGAAGGTGGATATTACATTGGAACTTGGTTTTTGTGCTTATAACTTTTGAATGCCATATGTTCTCAAGATTCTTGAAGGTCAATGCTGCTTTTGCAATTCGAATTCTAACTTCCTTTGTGGTGTCACCATCCTGGTCTATGTAGCTGCCGAGATATGCAAATTGGTTTACTTTTTCAACAGCTGTTCCTTCTGCGCATATTTTTCATTCGTGGTTAATGAGAATTTTGATTAGTTTGGTTTAATTTCACGTCCTGTTTTGCTAGCCACTGAAGAGAGTTGTGGTTTTTTTCTATTTAACTTGCATACTGAAAATGCAATGAGGAATATTAAAGAAGATGTAGACAAAGAATATTACGATGCCATAATAATTGGAGGTTATGAAATACCAGAGATTAAATATGCTGATGACACATTATTACTGTCCACAACACAAAAAGGAATGGAAAGACTAATTATGTCAGTCTGTAAGAATAGTGAAGAGCAAAACCTCAATCTTAATGCGAAGAGAATTAAATTAAATTGATGACAACTGGCAAAACAAATACGGTAACTGAAATTTGTAGCAATGAGGAAAAATTGGAAGAGGTGAAGAGTTTTTAATATCTTGGATCATTACTAAATAATAATGGAGATGGAATGAGGGAAATTAAAAGGAGGACATCTGTCGCTCTTCGAAAAAAGTAAAATAAATAATGACTCTGTGGAGAGGTACAGACAGAACTACAAAATTAAGATTTTTAAGGGCATGCATCTTTCTCATCGCAACATATGCCTTGAGACCTGGACACTTAACAAAACAGCTGAGAAACACATAAATGACTTTGAGTGTAAATGCTACAGAAGAGTTCGTCAAATATTATGAACACAGAAAAGAACAAATATATCCATACTACAAGAAGTTAATATTGAATAAAGTTTGCTAGTAAAGAGGATTAAACAGAGAAAGCTTACATATTTTGGACACATTAAACTTAATCTAAAGAAGACCGTCTTGGAAGGGTACATAATTGGAAAAAGAAAAATAGAAAAACCAAGGCGAAGATGGCTGCAAGACATCGTTGGTGATCTGCAAATGGATGCATCAGCAGCAGGCCATCTTTCTTACAACTTAGAGGCCTACTGGAGAGCTGTTATGGAAGCAAAGTTCCGCACTGTTCATGCAAATGATTGACTGACAACTAATATGGGCTGTCATACAATAATGCTTTTGGTCTGTGCTGACAATATGGTATGATTTATTTATGTAGGATTATGAATTTTAATTTTACTAAGATTTTATAAAATGAGGAGAGCAAAATCTTTTATATCTTTGGCATGTACAAAAATATAAATAACGAGCTGACATACATCAGTTCCTGAATTACAAACACATTCCTTTCCTAAGTCTGTTCGTAAGTCGATTTTGTTTATAAGTCTGAACACGCAGGAAAGGTTAGTATCTAGCTTCAGTTGTATAGTATACAGTGTAGCTTTCTATACATAAAACAATCATTAAAGAAACCAGCAAATCGCCGTAGATGAGCAGTGTGTAAGTGTGGCCGGAAAGTAGCGCTTGTTTGTTATTAGAGATGAAAGAGAAGGCGACTACAGTAAAACTGGTTCTAGTAATAAAGGTAGATACAGGTGTATGGTTCTAGTAATAAAGGTAGGTACAGGTGTATGGTTCTAGTAGGCAGAGGTTTATGGTTCTTATAATAAAGGTAGGTAGAGGTGTATGGTTCTAGTAATAAAGGTAGGTACAGGTGTATGGTTCTAGTAATAAAGGTAAGTAGAGGTGTATGGTTCTAGTAATAAAGGTAGATAGAGGTGTATATTTCTAGTAATAAAGGTAGGTACAGGTGTATGGTTCTGGTAATAAAGGTAGGTAGAGATGTATGGTTCTAGTAATAAAGGTAGGTAGAGGTGTATGGTTCTAGTAATAAAGGTAGGTAGAGGTGTATGGTTCTAGTAATAAAGGTAGGTAGAGGTGAAAGGTAAAAACTTTTTTGTGGAACTTCCCTTACCCAGGAACAATGAAGGTAGAGTTCATACGCGACTGTGAGATTGTATAGAAAAATCAACTGAACATTGACCTCACAGTTGCACTACAAACAACCACCTAACTCTGGGCACTACAAGAGAATCACATTTATTAATGACATGTATTTGTGCATGTTGCCAAAATGGGAGTATGTTAAAAGACTGATGGAGTTTTACAATTATATGAAATGGTGTCTGGGCGACTTGACCTCGCCATGGGACAACCTTTCTTAAAGAAAATGAAGAAACTGTGCAGAAACACAAATGGCAGAAAATATAAAAGTTGAGAATGTATAAATGAATAACCTACAATATCTAATATTTCGGCTTGAGCCTTTTTTAAGGACTACATACAAAAACAACACAATACATAAAACATGGAACTTAGCTTTTTGGTCTCCTTCTGCTATGAAAGACGAGCATGAATGACTCAGGCGACCAAGAATGTAGGTTGTGAACAAAGTGATTGTTTGAGAAATAACGTAAGATAACATCTTCAACCAATCGGAAAACTTTAGTGTAGAACAGGTGGCCTGGATTAAAAGCGAGAGAACAATACGGGGAAGTTTTAATTCAGAAAGAGGCAAGAAAGCCATAAGTACCTGAAGACTGTTACAGAAGAAAGAGAGGGCTGGGGGAATAAAGCTAAAACTGTGGTGAAATGAGTTTGGCTGAGACAAGAAAGTTCAGTATGGATATCAGAAAGTAGGTGCAGATCTAAAGAAGTTTGAAGAAACATGAATTTGTTGTTAAGTCCAGCTCTGGGTAGAGAGAACCAGCCTGGAAAATAAGGCTCTGTTCTAGAGCCTAACAGGAACGCTCATAGAAAGAGCAGATGTAAACTGCTCAGTTCACACTATGGGCAATATTCCGGAGGGACAAGACCCCCCAACATAATTGCAACTCCAAATCCATGGTCTATGTCCCACCGTACTGGGTGGCCAGGCATAAACTATTTAACTATATAATCCAGGGTTTCCCTTCCAGGACAACGCTACATGACAGTTTTGTAACCTACAAGCATCTAACACGTGACATAACATACACTACATATTACAGAAGTCAGCGGGTCAAGTATTTTTGTATTTATTAACACTTTTACATATAACAAGGACGCAACGTGGACACGTAGACACAAGACAACAGCATGTATCATAAGGAATGCATTGCAATATTATATATATATATATATATATATCCCCCCGTGTGGTACCCGGATCTGCAAAGAATAGGACCACTGTACCCTACCACGCATGATCGTAAAAGGCGACCAAGGAGGATTCAGCATAGGGTCAGCAACCCTATCTGGTAAAAAAAACTATCAGATTGCTACAGAAACGGAAGCAAGGGAAAAAACAAATGCAGGTGGAAGGAGAAATGCTTATCAGGAAACTGAGCCCATGAAGGTTGTGGATGAAAGCCAGCCACTGGAAGTCCCCAGCCCGACTGCAGACCTCCTGGAACCTAAACACAAGATGCAAATAGGCAGCTGGAATGTAAGAACACTTAACCAGACTGGAAAACTAGCACAAACCATCAAGGAAATGCACAGATACAAACTAGACATACTAGGAATACAAGAAGCAAGATGGACAGGACAAGACAGAAGGAAATTAACAACACAGCACACAGAAGATACAATAATATGGTCAGGTAAAGAAGATCTTCATGAAGGAGGAGTAGCATTAATTATAACAAAAGAAGCATCAAGAGCATTGCTGAAATGGACCCCAATAAATGAGAGATTATTATATGCACGGTTCAACTCAAGATTCACGAAGCTGTCTATTATAGTTTGTTATGCACCAACAGAAGCAGCTGAAGAGGAATTAAAAGAAGATTTTTACAACAGCCTCCAAGCCACGGTAGAAACAAAACCCAAGCATGATATGCTACTCATCTTGGGCGACTTCAACGTAAAAGTAGGTGAAGGAAATGAAGATAGAAGAATAATCATGGGAAGAGAAGGAATTGGAGAAATAAATGAAAATGGAGAAAGACTGTGCAGTTTCTGTGAAGAAAATATGAATACCATCGGAGGGACAATTTTCCAACATAAAAAACATCCATAAGGTGACTTGGAGATAAAACAGATAAAATCACAGAAAACCAAATCGATCACATACTGATAAACAACAAGTGGAAACGGTCACTACAAGATGTGCGAGCAAGGAAAGGAGCAGATGTAGGAAGTGATCACAACCTTCTGGTAGCAAAAATAAAACTAAAATTAAGGAAAGCCAAAATCGGAGAACACAGAAAGATACATTTTGATACAAGAAAACTGAAAGACCAGCAAACAAGAAATGAATTCTCAATAGTACTTAAGAACCGCTTCAGTGTCCTACAAGACGAAGCAGAAATGTCCATACTATGTAACAGAATAGCAATTCTGTTCAGAGTATTTGTGTATTGCTAATAGTTGTGTTCGCGTAGACCACAACTCAAGTCCGTGTGTAAAAGCACGTCGTTAGGAAAGTCCGTGTGCAAAGCACGTCGTTAGGAAAGTCCGTGTGCAAAGTATGTCGTTAGGAAAGTCCGTGTGCAAAGCACGTCGTTAGGAAAGTCCGTGTGCAAAGTATGTCGTTAAGGAGAGTCTTGGTTTGAACGTGGAACTGTGTGGACGTGTTTTTGTCGAGCAGTGTGATTGTCTCTAGAAATGTGGTAGAGAGAGCCTTGTTGTTAGAGTTAGTTTCTTTTTTTTTATTTTTCCTGTGTGGGTTGAGGTTTTTTAGTAAGATTGTAAGTATGATTCTTTGTGTATAGATCATTGTAATGTTTTTCTTGCCCATATAGCGTAGAGTTTTCTCACGCCGGGTACTGCTAAATGTAATTCTTGTTTAGCCTGATGTCTACGTATACATCTTCACGATTGTCACCCTCATTTCTTGTCCATTAATAAATGTGTATAGTCTGATGATGGGTTTGTTTGGAGTCCTTATTGTTGACCGGTTTGTTGGTTGAAAGACGGTCAAGTTACGTTGAGTTGTTGTATTTGTATTATTCTGTGGAGTTGGAAACCTGGGTGTCTTGTTGTGTTTTCTTGATGTATAATACAGAATGATTGTTAACACCAGCAACAAGAAGAAGAGATTTCTAAAATAAACTGTACTTCACATGTAATCAATGAATCCAGTAGGAACCCATTTTTGTAAGGAGAGATCCTGCTTTAACTAGAGTTCAATAAAACACTACAGGAAACAGCAAAAGAGGTGCTGGGATATCAAAAAGGAGAAAAGAGGAATGGATAAGCAAGACCACATGGGAAAAGATAGAGCAAAGAAAAGAAATCAAGAAAAAATTACTGAACACCAAATCACAACGGCTTAAAGAACAAGTTCTACGTAATTATGCGCAAAAAGACAAAGAAGTGAAGGAATCATGCCGTCAAGATAAACGTCAATACTATGACAACTTAGCAGAAACAGCAGAGAAAGCAGCATATACAAATGACATGAAAACCATATATAAAATCACAAAGCAGATGAGAGGTAACTTCAACACAAGATGTGAAAGTGCAGTAAGGACACAAAATGGACAGCTGGTCAGTGGAGAAAGAGAAAAAATTGAAAGATGGAGGGAACACTTTAACACCCTACTAAACAGAACACAAGCAGCACAAACAATAGACATACCTGAAGCAAAAACGGAACTAAACATCAATACAGGACCAATAACAATAAGTGAAGTAAAGGAGGCAATAAAGAAGCTAAAATCAGACAGGGCACCAGGTGAAGATGAAGTGACTGCTGAGATGTTGAAAGCAGAAGAAACAGAAACACCAAAACAACTTTGCCAGATATTACAACAAATTTGGGATCTAGAAAAAGCCCCAGATGAGTGGAAAACTGGGCTTATAGTAAAACTACCAAAGAAGGGTGACCTCAGAGATTGCGGGAACTGGAGAGGAATTACCCTACTGCCACTCACCAGTAAAGTATTTTGCAGAATAATCATCAACAGAATTGTACCAACACTTCGGAAAGAGCAGGCAGGATTTAGGAAAGGAAGATCATGATAGACCACATATTTGTACTTAGACAAATATTAGAACAGGCAAATGAGTGGCATAGCACAACATATGCATTATTCATAGATTTTGAGAAAGCCTTTGACAGCGTCAACAGAGATGCACTTTGGAAAATCCTAAGATGGCATAGCCTCCCTCATAAGATAGTAAATGTAATCAAAGCCCTATACGAGGGTTTTCAGTGCAAAGTTATCTGTGGAGAACATACCTCCAGCAGCTTTAGGGTACAAACAGGAGTGAAGCAGGGATGTGTACTATCACCATCGTTATTTATCATGGCAGTAGACTGGTTAATGAAGGAGGCAACATCAGACAAACGCAGAGGATTACAATGGACCCTTGACACAGTGCTAGAGGACCTTGAATTTGCAGAATGCATTTGTCTATTATCAAGCAGTCACAAAGATATGCAAGATAAAATAAACAAGCTAACTCAGAATGCAAACAATATAGGACTAAAGATCAACGTAGGAAAGACAAAGTTAATGAAGCAAAATGTGAACAACAGAAATGTACTCAGAGTAGATAGCAAGTTAGTGGAGGAGGTCAACGAATTTGTATAATTTGGCAGCAGAGTAGTAGAAAATGGAGACAGCACAGAGGACATCAACAGCAGACTTACTAGAGCAAACCAGGTTTTTGCAATGCTGCAGAATATATGGAAATCCAAAAAAGCATAAATATGAAAATCAGGATATTTAAGAGTAATGTTCTAAGTGTACTACTCTATGGAAGTGAATGCTGGAAAATCACCAAAACCATAGAAAACAAGTTGAATTCTTTCCAGACTAAATGTTTACGAAGAATTAGAAAAATATTTTGGCCAAACACCATAAGAAATAACATCTTATTGGCAGAAATGCAGATGAAGCCACTGACAACAATTATTGAGGAAAGACGCTGGCGATGATTGGGACATGTGTTCCGAATGACTGATAACTCACTACCAAAAATAGCACTAAGATGGACACCACAGGGAAACAGAAGTAAGGGTAGACCAAAAGAGACATGGAGAAGAACAACAGAAAGGATGTTGAGCAATAGAGGGCTCACCTGGGCAAGAGCAGAAAAAAAGGCGAAGGACAGGCATTTGTGGAAAACCCTTACGGAAGCCCCATGTGCCCTGGGCATTTAAGGTTCAGATATATATACTGTAACATATTAAACACATGACGTGTATCATCAGTGCAACATAATTAAACGTGACATGGATCATCACGGCAATACACTACTATCTAAGGATAACTAAGATACATAGGTGCCAGATGCTGGCCCAGGCTCCCCTAGCTCCATAAACAATTTCCCACACGTTCATCTAGCGGTGTCCTCGCACTTGTTGGCCTCGCCTACTGCTGCTCTCATACAAACACGTATACTTCCGGAAATCACGATGTGCTACTGCACTTCTGCAAGTTCAGCACCACTGCCACGCCCATCACCACATATATAATCCTGATCTCCTGATGTGCTAGTGCACTGGAATAATTACTTCACAATTTTGGTGTGCTAATTGCACTGGAATAATTACTTTCCACTTCTGGTGTGCTAATTGCACTGGAATAATTACTTCACAATTCTGGTGTGCTAATTGCACTGGAATAATTACTTCACAGTTCTGGTGTGCTAACTGCACTGGAATAATTACTTCACAATTCTGGTATGCTGATTGCACTGGAATAATTGCTTCACAATTTTGGTGTGCCAATTGCACTGGGGTAATTACCTCACAATCCTGGTGTGCCAAATGCACTGGAATAATTACTATACAATTCTGGTGTGCTGATTGCACTGGAACAATTACTTCACAAGTTAGGTGTGCTAATTGCACTGGATTAATTGCAGTTGCTGCTGATCTCCGGATACGCTTGCGACATATATATATATATATATATGTATATATATATGTATATATATATATATAATCCATACGAATGAGGCCTGATGGACTCTTGTATGTGCCCTTATAGATCTGACGACAATCCCTGAATCAGCTATACTCTCCAATAATCCGATAAGAACATACTCCACGGCACATGATGATTTTCACAACACATATGTTCGAGGTGGGCAGGTCAAGTATTAAAATGCACTCAGTCGCGCCATTGCCTCTGTGTTTCTCTCTGCTCCCCATGTGTAAAAACGTTTCCTATATACCAGGTCTTCACATTTGTCACGTGGCGAGACGCGCGCAGGCAGACTTGCTCTATGTCAGAGCACGCGGCTCGTCCACACAGGAGTGGATATCAGTAAGAGAAATGTCCCGTTTTGTTTAATGGTTTCTTGAGCAGAAGTGTTTTGGCATTGGTGTCCATGCCCTCTGGGATATGTCGTTAAGATGTTGGCGAAAACGATCTCGTAAACGTAAACCGGTCTCGCCTATATACTTCATATCAGAACGCTTGTACATAATGGCATAAATGACATTGCGTGAAGCGCGGGTGAAGCTCGCAGGAACTGACAACATGGACTTCTGGAAGGAAACCTGACAAGCGTCAGCAACAAGCTGGCAAGTATTGCATCTTCGACGACCGCAATGTTTGGTACCATAAAGTGTCATGAGGACACAGCTAGTAGGTCCCTGAGGTTCTTGTTTTTTCTGTAGGCCACCAGTAGTTGTTCCCCAAAGAGTTCACGTGTATCTGGCTCGTCTGGAGATTACGAAACAAGATCTCCTTAACTGCCAAACTATTGGGGTGGTGGGTGAGTACCAGTCTGACTCTGTCTGAGTTGCTGGGCGGTTTACGAGTGAGGACTTGTGATCGCGAGAAATAGCTGATACGGTTCCAGGAAAAAGTGAGAACATGTTCTGGATAACCGCCCTGACGAAAGAAATCTTAACATTCTGCGAGCTTGATCACGGAAATCGACATCTTCAGTACACAAACGTCGCAACCAAAGAAGATGGGGAAAAAGGAATAGAGTCCTTACACTAACTGGGGTGAGAGGAGGAGTATGTGAAAGTCGTTAGGTTTATACTAGACTGAGAGGAGGAGTACAAAAGATAGATATGAGAGTCAGTAGGTTTATAACAGACTTAGAGGAGGAGTACAAGAGATAGCTGTGAGAGTCAGTAGGTTTATAATATACCGAGTTGGTGAGTCTGGAAGGACCGATATTGACGGTAGTGTCAAGAAAGTTAAGAGATTTTGTAGAGACAAGGGAGGTGAAAAAAATGACAGGATTGTGTTTCCTAATAAAACTGATGAAGTTGTCAAGGCATGGATGTGACACCGATGCCACCATCAGTGTAGCATTTATAGAAGGATGGAAAAGGACCTGTATAAGATTCCGAAACTTTGTGTTCAAAATGACCCATTCATAGACATGCGTAGCTAGGACCCATTTTGGTACCAATTGCTACACTGCTAATCTGGTCGAAATGTAAGCCATTGAATTCATTCTAGCTGAGTTCGAGGACAAGTCGTGTAAGACGTAGAATAGTGGACGTAGGAATAGAGGGATGGTCTGTTTTGTTAAGAAAGAACTCGACAGCCTAAAGTCCATGGTCTTGAGGGATGGATGTGTACAAGGTCACTACATCAAGAGTGAAGATACGGTAAGTGTGACCAGGTAGGAGGGATAGGGCCTCAAACACAGCGAGAGCGTGAGTAGTGTCCTTCAGATAAATAGGCAGACTAGTAACAAGACGTTGAAAGATACGTCAAGAAAGTCAGAGATTTGTTCCGTAGGGTAGGAGCAAGCTGAAACTATGACCCTCATTGGGTTGCCTGGTTTGTGTATCTTAGGAAGATGGTTTCCCTAAACAGCTTTGAAGGATACGAAGATAGGTAGCAGAGAAAGAATGATTAGTATCTAGCGTCATTCTAGTTTTTTATGTAAGAGGCCTTACGGGAGTCGTTGCTCACTACAGGTTTAGACGTAACTTGGAAGTTCGACACTTTGGGTCAGTTTATATTTAACACATTAATTTTTCTGTATGAATATTAACACTTTAATTTTTATGTATGAATATTAACACTTTAATTTTTATGTATGGTTGAAATGTGCATCTTGTCTGTGTGCCAGGCGACCTCAGAACCCGCGACAGTGATCAACAAGAAAACATCCGACTACGAAGTGTTGTCTGAAGATGAGGTCATTGTTCATCCCAAAGATCAGGACGAAGAAGAAGAAGAGAATCAGTACCAGACAATTGACTAGACGTTATCTACTGGGTTATGCTGATTTACATATGATATTGCTGACTCTTTCATATGGTATCAAATTTCTAGTTAAGTAACATAATCTTCAGATTTAAAAGTGAAAAAAACGAAAACAGATTCAGTAATAATGGAACAAAAAAAGTCGTCCAAACAATGAAACAGCATCCAACAACTTTCGGTCTAGAAAGAGAATTTGATTAAAGAAATACATATTACAGACTCAAAAACGTATATAATAGAAATGACTTGGATTAAAATAAAGATTTGACTGCTACACTTGGTATAGCGATTATAATTCAAAATGTCTTGATCATTACCAATCTTATACAGTTAACGAAAGAAAAAGAAACTTATTAGAATGAATACATGCTCTGTCTCAACATCTCTTTTTCTGTCAGTCTAATGTGACAAAACTTTACGCTTTTTCTCATAGTCCAAATCTGTGTGTAAAGTTCACAGTAACGGAACAAACAGTTGTTGGTAATAAAGTACATCAGCATATCTTGAATTATCAGTGATGAAGCATGTAGGAAGCAGCGAAAGACTAAGAAAGAACTATATGATGGCAGTGAACACATAACTCAGTCTAGGCAAGAATGCTCTTTTATCAACAGAAATCTAATTACAAACACATGACAGTGTTTCCCTACATAGCATTTGTTTACTTCTTATTGGACGATTGTTTGATTATTGGATGTAACTGACTTGTTTTTATTTATTTGGCTATTGAGAGCAACTTATTTTCTTTATTTTCTGCGGCCATACAACTGCTTGATGATTCTTGATCGACTGTTTCTTTCTCAGCTCAACATTTTGTTTCTACAGTTTTAAAGAAATTTTTCAGAAATTTATAAAGGTAAAAAAGAACATTAATAAACCTTAGTTTGCCGTTCATAAAAGTTGATATAACAGATAATGCAACAGATGATATACATGATTATATAACTGATTATATAATTGATGATATAAGAGATGATATAACTGATGATGTAACTAATTATATACCGGATGATATATACGTGCTATAACTGATGATATAACTAGTGATATAACAGATGATATACACGTGATACAAATGATTATTTAACTGATGATATAATAGCTGATATATATGTGATGTTACTGATGATGTAACTAGCGATATAACGGATGCTATACACGTGATATAAATGATAATGTAACTGATGATATAACTAATGATTCACACACAAGAATAAGATTACTATTTCGAGCGCTCACACTTAGCTCAAGCAGGTTATGTATTCTTATGTAATTTTCTGCCTTCTTAAAGATTTTCACAGTTGCTAATGTGAAATTCATCTTCTTCTTAACACCAAAGGTCATCTAATTCCAGCTGGACATCCCAGAGGAATTCTGAATTTCTTCTCTCTGATAAGTTGACCAACATGTCGTTAATTTTCATTGTGCTTGTATTTATTCTAGCCATTACATTTATATATTTTATTCATTTTTACAGTGCTGGTATAATAAGAGAAACAAGGATACTTCTGTAGCTATCAGACAATATGGTGACTGTTGCTATAAGAGAAACTAGGATGCTTGTGCAGCTGTAAGATCATATGGTGACTGTTGCTATAAGAGAGACTAGGACGCTTGTGTAGCTGTCATATCCTATGGTGATTGTTGCCATAAAAGAGAATAGGATGCTTCTGTAGCTGCAGACACTATATTGACTGTGGCCATAAGAGAAACTAGGATGTTTGTGTAGCTGTCAGATCCTATGGTGACTGTGGCTATAAGAGAGACTAGTATATTTCTGTAGCTGTTACACACTATGATGACTGTGGTAGTAAGAGAAGCTAGGATGCTTGTGTAGCTGTCAGACACTATGGTGACTGTGGCTATAAGAGAAACTAGGATGCTTGTGTAGCTGTCACACCCTATGGTCACTTTTGTTGTAAGAGAAAATAGTATGCTTGTGTAGCTGTCAAACTCTATGGTGATTGTTGCTATAAGAGAAACTTGTATGCTTGTGTAGCTGTAAGACCCTATTGTGACTGTGGCTACAAGAGAAAATAGGATGTTTGAGTAGCTCTGTCAGACACTATGGTGACTGTTGCTATAAGAGAAACTAGTATGCTTGTGTAGCTGTCAGACACTATGGTGACTGTGGCTATAAAAGAAACTAGTATACATGTGTAGCTGTCAGACCCTATTGTGACTGTGACTACAAGATAAACTAGGATGCTAGTGTAGCTGTCAGATACTATGGTGACTGTGGCTGTAAGAGAAACCAGGATGCTTGTGTAGCTGTCAGACACTTTTGTGACTGTTGCTACAAGAGAAACTAGGATATTTCTGTAGTTGTTAGACCCTTTCGAGACTGTGGATACAAGAGAAACTAGAATATTTGTGTAATTGTCAGATCCTTTTGTGACTGTGGCTATAAGAGAAACTACGATGCTTCTGTAGCTGTCAGACACTATGGTGAATGTTGCTATAAGATAGAATAGGATGCTTCTGTAGATTCAGACACTATGGTGATTGTGGCCATAAGAGAAACTAGGATATTTGTGTAGCTGTCAGATCCTATGGTGAATGTGGTTATAAGAGAAAATAGGATGTTTGTGCAACTGAATGACACTATTGTAACTGTGGCTATAAGAGAGACTAGGATGATTGTGTAGCTGTAAGACCCTATGGTGACTGGCTATAAGGGAAACTAGGATTCTTGTGTAGCTGTCAGACACTATGGTGGCTGTGGCTATAAGAGAAACTAGGATGTTTGTGTATCTGTCAGACATTATGGTCACTTTTGCTATAAGATAAGCTAGAATGCTTCTGTAGCTGTCTTAACCTATGGTGACTGTGACTATAAGAGAAACTAAGATGCTTGTGTAGCGGTCAGACATTATGGTGACTGTTGCAATAAGAGGAACTAGTATGCTTGTGTAGTTGTCAGATCCTATTGTAACTGTGGCTACAAGAGAAACTAGGATGCTTGTGTTGCTATCAAACACTATAGTGACTGTGACTATAAGAGAAACTAGGATGTTTGTGTAGCTGTCAGTCCCTATTGTATCTTTTGCTATAAGATAAATTAGAATGCTTCTGAAGCTGTCAGACCCTATGGTGACTGTGGCAATAAGAGAAACTAGGATGCTTCATTTGCTGTCAGACACTATGGTGTCTGTGACTGTAAGAGAAACCAGGATGATTGTGTAGCTGTCAGACACTTTTGTGACTGTTGATACAAGAGAAACTAGGATATTTCTGTACTTGACAGACCCTTTTGTGACTGTGGCTAGAAGAGAAAATAGGATCCTTGTTTAGCTGTCAGACACTACGGTGACTGTTGCTATAAGAGAAACTAGGATGCTTGTGTAGTTGCCAGACACTATGGTGACTGTGGCTATAAGACACATAGTATGCTTGTGTAGCTGTCAGACACTATGGCGACTGTTACTATAAGAGAAACTAGTATACTTGTGTAACTATCAGACCCTACTGTGCCTGTGACTACAAGAGAAACTAGGATGCTTTTGTAGCTGTCAGATCCTATGGTGACTGTGGCTAGAAGAGAAACTAGTATGCTTGTGTAGCTGTCAGACACTATGGCGACTGTTGCTATAAGAGAAACTAGTATACTTGTGTAGCTGTCAGACCCTACTGTGCCTGTGACTACAAGAGAAACTAGGATGCTTTTGTAGCTGTCAGATCCTATGGTGACTGTGGCTACAAGAGAAACTAGGATGCTTGTGTATTTGTCAGATCCTATGGTGTTTGTGGTTGTAAGAGAAACTAATATGGTTATGTCACTGTCAGACCATTTTATGACTGCTGCTACAAGAGAAACTAGGATATTTCTGTAGTTGTTAGACACTTTTTGACTGTGACTACACCAGAAACTAGGATACATGCGTAACTGTCAGACCCTATTGTGAATGTGATTACAAAGGAAACAATGATGCTTGTGTAGCTGTCAGACACCATTGTGACTGTGACTACAAGAGAAACTAGGATGCTTGTGTAGCTGTCAGATCCTATGGTGACTGTGGCTACAAGAGAAACAAGGAAGCTTCTGTAGCTGTCAGATCCTATGGTGACTTTGGCTGTAAGAGAAACCAGGATGCTTGTGTAGCAGTCAGACACTATTGTGACTATTGCTACAAGAGAAACTAGTTTGCTTCTGTAGCTGTCAGACCCTATTGTAACTGTGGCTACAAGAGAAACTAGGATGCTTGTTTAGCTATAAGACACTATGGTGACTATGTCTATAAGAGAAACTATTATTCATGTATAGCTGTCACACCCTATGGTCACTTTTGCTATAAGATAAACTAGAATGCCTGTGTAGCAATAAGACCTTATGGTGACTGTGGCTATAAGAGAAACTAGGATGCTTGTTTAGCTGTCAGACACTATGGTGACTGTTGCTATAAGAGAAACTAGTATGCTTGTGTAGCTGTCAGACTCTGTTGTGATTGTGACTACAAGAGAAACTAGGATGCTTGTGTAGTAGTCATATCCTATGGTGACTGTGGCTATAAGAGAAATTAGGATGTATCTATAACTGTCAGACACTATGGTGACTGTGGCTATAAGAGAGACTAGTATGCTTGTGTAGCTATCAAACCCTATGGTGACTGTGGCTATAAGAGAAACTAGTATGTTTCTGTAGCTATTCACACTATGAAGACTGTGGTCATAAGAGAAGCTAGGATGCTTGTGTAGCTGTCAGACACTATGGTGACTGTGGCTATAAGAGAAACTAGGATGCTTGTGTAGCTGTCAGATCCTATTGTAACTGTGGCTACAAGAGAAACTAGGATGCTTGTGTTGCTATCAAACACTATGGTGACTGTGACTAAAAGAGAAACTAGGATGTTTGTGTAGCTGTCAGACCCTATGGTGACTGTGGCAATAAGAGAAACTAGGATGCTTCTTCAGTTGTCAGACACTATGGTGACTGTGACTGTAAGAGAAACCAGGATGATTGTGTAGCTGTCAGACACTTTTGTGACTGTTGCTACAAGAGAAATTAGGATATTTCTGTACTTGACAGACCCTTTTGTGACTGTGGCTAGAAGAGAAAATAGGATCCTTGTTTAGTTGTCAGACACTATGGTGACTGTTGCTATAAGAGAAACTAGAATGCTTGTGTAGTTGCCAGACACTATGGTGACTGTGGCTATAAGAGAAGCTAGTATGCTTCTGTAGCTGTCAGACACTATGGCGACTGTTGCTATAAGAGAAACTAGTATACTTGTGTAGCTGTCAGACTCTACTGTGCCTGTGACTACAAGAGAAGCTAGGATGCTTTTGTAGCTGTCAGATCCTATGGTGACTGTGGCTAGAAGAGAAACTAGGATGCTTATGTATTTGTAAGATCCTATGGTGTTTGTGGTTGTAAGAGAAACTAATATGGTTATGTTGCTGTCAGACCATTTTATGACTGCTGCTACAAGAGAAACTAGGATATTTCTGTAGTTGTCAGACCCTTTTTTGACTGTGACTACACTAGAAACTAGGATACTTGCGTAACTGTCAGACCCTATTGTGAATGTGATTACAAAGGAAACAATGATGCTTGTGTAGCTGTCAGACACTATTGTGACTGTGACTACAAGAGAAACTAGGATGCTTGTGTAGCTGTCAGATCCTATGGTGACTGTGGCTACAAGAGAAACAAGGAAGCTTCTGTAGCTGTCAGATCCTATTGTGACTTTGGCTATAAGATAAACTAGGATGCTTATGTAGCTGTCAGACCCTACAGTGACTGTGGCTACAAGAGAAACTAGGATGCATGTGTAGTTGTCAGATCCTATGGTGACTGTTGCTATAAGAGAAACTAATATGCTTGTGTAGCTGTCAGACCTTTTTGTCACTGTTGCTACTAGAGAAACTAGGATATTTCTGTAGTTGTCAGACCCTTTTGTGACTGTGACTACAAGGGAAACTAGGATGCATGTGTAGCTGTCAGATCCTATAGTGACTGTGGCTACAAGAGAATCTGGGATGCTTGTGTAGTTTTCAGGTCCTATGGTGACTATGGCTACAAGAGAAACTGGGATGCTCGTGTAACTGTCAGATCCTATGGTGACTGTTGCCATAAGAGAAACTAGGATGTTTGTGTAGCTGTCAGACCCTATGGTGACTGTGGCTACAAAAGAAACTAGGATGCTTGTGTAGCTGTCAGATCCTATGGTGACTGTTGCTACAAGAGAAACTACTATGCTTGTGTTGTTGTCAGATCCTATGGTGACTGTTGCTACAAGAGAAACTAGTATGCTTGTGTAGCTGTCAGACCCTATGGTGACTGTTGCTACAAGAGTAACTAGTATGCTTGTGTTGTTGTCAGATCCTATGGTGGAAGCCAGTGAGAGAGGAAAATGATCAGTTTAGAACTTGAATGGCTGCCTTTTTCCTGGAACATCGTACAGCGTTTCTGATTTGTGTTAACGGTTGATGGTATCTGGCTTTTTATGAATAGAACTTATTTGGTGAACAAAAGTGTATGTATGGAAAGCAGGTCGATCATTTGCTGCAATATTAACATTCAGTTCAACATCTGCCTCTTTATTTCTGATTGGGTGTTCTGTCACATGATCATGAATGCTGGACTGTGTACTCATTCACCCCAGCCTTGTTGGACAGAAGATAGTATCCGTCACTACAAAGTAATACAAAGTAGCAACTCCATGCTACGCGATGACTTTCTCTGCACAGCTCCTGCCACAAAACAAAAACACAGCAGAACTTTTCAAATACAACGCTGACTAAATTCAAATTTTATTTTTCTATTTTATTTTTTCTGTTAAATTCCTTCCATGTAATGTTTTGTACTGTCTACTGTGCTAAAGTGATATCATTAACTTGACATATCCCAATGTCAAGCTTACATAGACTGCGCTGATCTCGTGTCACATATGGGTATGGTTCCCTGCTTGGGCTCTTCCACTTTGGCTGGTCAGACTCTGGGGTTATCAGTGGCTTATGAGGATTTTCATTTGAACTGGTTGGTTCCCGTTGGTTTGACTGGCTTGTTATGTCTTTATGAGTCTTGGTCTGTGACCACTTCTCTAGAGAATTACTTCTGTTAGGAAGACTTGGCCACTAGAGGAATGTCTGTCACACTCAGGACTTATTTTAATGCATTTTCCTCTTCTTCTTCTTCTGCTTCTTCTTCTTGAGCTTTCCAAGCAATTAAGATCCACTGTTGCAAATAAAGTTCGCCTTCATCCTCTCTATTCCAAATCTTCTTTATCCAGTTGGTGACACCAGTTTCTTTTATATCTTCTTCTGTGTAGTCTTTCCATCTGTCTTGGTCTGCCCCTCGGCCTTGTTTCCCTCATTTTTGTGCATACATAATTTTCGTTTGTCTGTTCTCTTCCATTCTTTCTACATGGCCAAACCAGCATGTTTCAAGACATGTATAATTCGGTTGGATTTAAATAAGCTG
This sequence comes from Achatina immaculata, assembly GCA_009760885.1. Lineage (NCBI taxonomy): Eukaryota > Metazoa > Mollusca > Gastropoda > Stylommatophora > Achatinidae > Lissachatina > Lissachatina immaculata. The sequence continues at coordinate 37,935,436 of CM019706.1, forward strand.
TTCAGTTCAGCATTCTCTCTAGATTTTATACTCCACTTTGGTATCCTCTGTGAGTCCAAAGATTCTTCTTAGGGCCTTGTTCTCAAAGATCTGCAATTGTTGTTCATCTTTCTTTCTAGTACTCCACTTTTCTTATCCATATATGACGGCTGGTCTTATTATAGTTTTGTAGATTGGTATTTTGGTGTTTTGGGACAGGATTTTGGATTTTAAAAGGTGTTGCAGGCAAAATATATTTTATTAGCTATCTGCACTCTGCTTTTAATTTTCTCACTTATTGTGTTGCTTCTGTTTAAAGTTGTGCTTAAATATTTGTATGCTTCTGCTTTCCAAATAATCATATCACCAACATTTATATAATCTGGATAATTCTGTCTCTGGGCTCTTGACATCTTCGTTTTACCTTGGTAAATGATCAAGCCCACTTTTAATGTCACATCTCTCAGGTGTATGCAGGTATTGATGACTTCCTGCATAGTTTCCCAAACTAGGTCGATGTCATCAGCGTATCAAAGTATTTATCTTGTTCTTCTGTACTGCTTTCTTATTTCACTTTTATTATTATCTTTTCTAGTATTACGCTGAGCAGTAATGGTGATAATATATCACCTTGTTTTTAACCTGTTCTGATATAGAAGGGTTCTGATTTTCGTCTTTTATATATAACTATATTTTGTGCAACATCTATACAATTTTCTTACAATTATGAATTATTAAAAATATTACCTGAGAATATACTCTGTGTATAAAGCATAAATTAATCTTTGCATGTTTTATTTCTCTTAAACTGTATATTTAAATGTTGACTAAGGTGTTCAATTAAGATGTATAATTTTGCTTCTGTTCATTTTTCTGAATTTTTCAGAATGTTGTTTCTCTTGGGCTTGGTTTTAATATATCACAAAATTATACAAAATTACATACTATACAAAAGATGCCCTGAAGTACTAAAGAAAATTCATAAACTCCTACGAACAGCATGGACCAAAGGAGTCATATGTAAGGAATGGAAAAAGGCTAACGGAGTATACATCCCCAAGGAGCAGAATTCCACTGAAATCAACCAGTTCAGGCCGATCTCACTTCTGAATGTAGAAGGAAAGATATTCTTCTCTGTGATGGCAAGGAGACTAACAACATACCTCCTAGACAATGGTTACGTTGGTACATCCGTGCAGAAGGGAGGAATTCCAGGTTTCCCAGGATGTCTCGAGCATGCGTCAATGATTTAGGAAGCTATTCAGCAGGCAAAATCTGGAAAGCAAGATCTACAGGTAATATGGCTTGACCTAGCCAATGCGTATGGCTCAGTACCGCACCAGATGATATGGCTAGCACTAGACATGTATCATGTGCCAAAAGAAATCACAAATATGCTGAAAAGGTACTTCACAGGGTTCCTCATGAGGTTTGGAACATCAGGATATACTACAAGATGGATCGAGCTCCAGGTAGGAATTGCAATGGGCTGTACAATATCTTCCATACTGTTCATACTAGCCATGCAAGTAATCCTGAGAGCAGCAGAAGGAGCAGCAGAAGGCCCAAGATTCAGAAATGTATGTCAAATGCCATCACTAAAAGCATTCATGGATGACACAACAGTAATAACAACCAGTGAAGCACAGGCACGAAAGATGTTAGAGCGTTTGGACAGCCTTATCATATGGTGCCGCATGAGCTTCAAGCCAAAGAAGTCAAGAAACCTGTCACTCATAAAAGGGAAAGTGATAGAAAGATCATACACAGTGGCAAATCAAATAATCCCAACTGTAGGGGAAGAGCCAGTGAAGAGCCTTGGCAGAGTATATGATGCATCCATGAAAGACTCAAGCGCTGTGAAGCAGGTTATGGAAATGGCGCAGAATGGACTGAGCATCATAGACAAAAGCAGGCTACTGGGTAAGTTCAAAATATGGTGCCTCCAGTTCATGCTGATTCCAAAACTGTTGTGGCCACTACTCATTTACGAAGTAAGTACCAGCACAGTAGAGGCAGTCGAAAGAAAGATAAATAAAGCCATAAGAAAGTGGTTGGGCGTACCACCAGGATTAACTGATGTAGCGCTGTACTGCAAGAAGAGCAAACTGCAACTGCCTTTCAAATCTGTGGTTGAAGAATACAAGGTAGGAAAAACAAGACTTGCAATGATGCTACAAGAATCTACAGATCCGGTGGTACGAGAAGTGCAGCCAACACTTAGAACTGGACGAAAATGGAAAGTAGGTGAGGAAGTGACCACAGCCAGGGAAACGCAGGAGCTGAAAGAAGTAATAGGGTACACCCAGACCAACAGAAGGGGATTTGGTCATGGTGAAATCAAATGGTGGTCAAAGGCCTCCTGCAAGGAAAGAAGGGATATGATCATCAGCGAAGTAAGGAATTCAGAGGATGACAGGCTGGTCCAGAGGGCAGTCCAACAATCACAACAAGGGCAATGGACAACATGGGAGGAAGTCCTGCAGAGATCAATAACATGAAATGACATCTGGAAAATGGCACCCTTGAGGCTCAGCTTCATCATCAGAGCTACTTATGACCTTCTGCCTACAGGCTCCAACCTATACAAATGGGGTGTATCAGAAGATACAAAGTGCCCTCTCTGCAACGAAAGGCAAACATTGGAACATGTGCTGTCAGCATGTAGAGTGTCTTTAGGGCAAGGACGGTACACCTGGCGGCACAACAGAGTGTTGCAGGAACTAGTAGCCATCGTAGACAGGGCAAACGATAAAGCAAATAACAGCAAAAGAGTTGAGGTGCCACCTAAATACTTCATAGGTGTTGGTACGACATCAAATATTGAAATCAGGGACATTCCCTTACCATCACTGCTAGATGGTACAAATGATTGGGAAGTGACAGCGGACCTTCCAGAAAGAAGAGAATACCCGACTGCCATCAAGAACACAGGAATGCGACCGGACATTGTAGTGTACTCCACAGGAAAACAGGAATTAATAATGATCGAGCTTACGGTCCCATACGAAACTAGAATAGAAGGACAGCATTTATTCAAATTGGAGAAGTACAATGATTTGGTCAAGCAACTGAGGCAGGGGGCAGGAATCAGGGCAAAAGTGATAGCTGTAGAAGTGTGAGCAAGAGGATTCGTAGCAACATCAGCATATGACCTATGTAAGCAAATGGGCATAAAGGGACAAGCAAGAGCAAGAGCATTGAGAAGCCTTTCAGAAACAGCAGAAAAGGCCTCATGCTGGCTGTGGAGTATGCGAAACAAGCATTGGGAACATAAGTAATTTCATTTGCCACAATCAATACCAGTCCTCCATAGCTAAATCGCTAAAGACGCGTTGCAACTGGAAGATCATGGGTTCGATCCCGGGACCGGGAAAAAAAAGCAACAACTCAGAAGACCTCTGGGAGTCATGACCCAGAGGGGCCCACCCCCCTTAGAGTGTCAGGAGTTTAAAGGGCCGAAACACTTGTCTGAGGGGGGGGGGGGAGGTACTTCCTCTGATGATCTGAAGGAGTTGTGTTGTTGTTCCGCTCTCTACGGTAGAGAGTTTCCTGCATATATTGAAATGTTTTGTGCAGTTTCATACACGGAAAGCAGTTAAAGAAGAAAACAGCAGAGATAACCTGATAATATACTATATATAGATATATGACAGATATAATCGCACAAATACCCTCATAAAGTACTAATAAACACAATGTAACAGGTCCAAGCACACATATACCTTGATAAGTGCAATAATAATATGGAACAATCTAACAATACACAATTTTTTTGTTAGGCACAGAAAATCCAAGGAACATAATTTTCAGCCATACTCAGAGAGTTTACAGTGTTATATGTATTTCCTTCATATCTGAAGCTGAAGATGACACATTCACAATAACAATCATTTAAATCACAACACACAGAGTGCATGACTGATACCTAAATAATATTTTGAGAAAAGTATTTGCTTATATATCAATATCCACTTCTGCTCTGATTGGACGTTTAGTTTTATTTGATGTATGAACTTATTGTATCCAGCTGAGTCTGATATGTAATATTTACATTTTGACACCTTTGTACTAAAGTACATGATGTTCGGTAAGCTGGTGTGAACTAACCCAGTATCGGTTCCGTTATCGTAGTGGTATCTTAGCTGTGATATCTAGCCACATCTACATGCCGTGACTAGAACTGCCGATTACCCGTGCAGATTAAAAATGTTACGTATTATAAGCTAATCAGACACTTACCTTATAACAAATGTTGAAAGTGATGTAAAACCTCTTTTGTGGTTTTAGATGTATTTTATTTTAATCGTATAGTGGTTACTTCTCTATTGTGGAGGGTATGCGGGATGGATATGTGTATATTGATGTATCTCTAGCTCCTATATATATATATATATACATATATATATATATATATATATATATATATATATATATATGTCGTTTATATATTCTATACACATTTATCTGTACTTTCCCCTGTCCTCAACATGTGTTTTATGGGATCGTATTCCCCGGGGTCTCTAAGTACTATATCTGGACATGGGCATGCGATAACCACCTGTGTGGCTGGGTGAAAATCACTATCTTCCCCTTTTAGTTCACACCCCATTCCTTCAATCCACTGTGCATACCTACGAAATGGGAGCTCGGCTATTCTTGCCTGCAGTGTCAGAGGTTTTCACTTCTTACTACCCGCCCCAACTATTTCTCCACCCCAGGAATCTTTCCTCCTTTGGGCCGTTCCTCTTGCCTGTGACCACTGCCGTGATGATATCTCACAGTGTCTAATTACAACAATGATCTTACAATACAGTCCTGTCATACATCTGCCACCAATTAAAGGATAAATTCAGCCAGTGCTTATAACACTCTCACATGAACTTATTATCCACAAGCAATAAATAGTTAATACAAGGCAGCTTTTCACAACAGCTCTACTGCCTGTGATATATATATATATATATATATATATATATATATATATATTTTACCAGATAAATGACGCCATCGTTTAAACGGATAATCAGCAGCCTACATGGTCCAAATAAAATACATTACAGCAATGTCATATACTAATTACATAGCATCAATACCATATTCTAGCGACATTACATCAATGTCATATACGCTATTTCCCTTCACACGAATACTACATGAAGTTTACTATACATACTACTTAAGACAGTGGACTCCGGATATTAGGGGACGTCACTTGACATATTACAATCACAGACAATCATGACGTAACACGAACTGAGCAACGCTCTGAGATCATAGCTCACCACACACTATACTCACGCCCCTTTTAATAATAGAAAATACACAGTGTGCCCAAATCGTTAAAACCTTTAGCTCCCTCAGAAAATAAATATTGGTGCTCGCCATAGCCATACAGAACGAGAATTCCTCTCGCGCAATCCTCCACGCGTCTCTATCCCAGATTCTTGGATCACGTGATTCTACCCTCATTAGCATACCCGTGAAAGTGTGAGAATTTGTGAAAGGGCCTCTGTGTCTGGTCGTCGCGATTTCGGCCGCATCCCGTCGACAAAGCGCTCATTTCTGTTGACAGTCATGTCCTTGCACGTCTATGGAAGACTGGGCAGCTTTAATTTTATTCCCAGACAAGTTTCTTAGTTCTGCTGGTGAAATGTTTCTTATGTAAGCAGTTACTGCAGTTTTTAATTCATTCTACGTGCATGAACGATTTCGATAAACTTCATACTTAGGTGCTCCCCAGAGATAAAAGTCTGGTGCATTTAGTTCCGGTGAGCAAGGAGGCCATAAGTTTTTAGAGATGACACGATCTAAAAAATCTCGTATTTCAGGAAAGTTTTAGTTACATGCGCAGTAGCGCCATCTTGTTGAAACCATGAGTAAGTGATTTCGTCTTCCTCAAGCGTGCCATTGAAATCGTGGAGTAATGAACAATAACGTTCACTGTTGATTGTCTCTTAAAAGAATATAGGGCCAACAATGCGTCGTCTAGATATCGCAATCCATACTCCAACTTTCTGATCATGCAAGGGTGTTTCATACACAGTATGAGGATTCTCTGACGACCACAGTCTTGTATTTTGTGTGTTGACCTAACCTGAGAGTGAAACCAGGCCTCATCTGTAAAGAAAAAGTGACATCAAGAATATCAGCAGTTTTAGTTTGAATGAAAGATGTAAACCATTCACAGTAACGGGGCGTTTTTCATGATCCGCCGGTGGCAATTGTTGGACCACAGTTACTTTGTATGAGAAGAGTTTCAGATTTTCTCTGATCGCTTTATGCGCTGGTGCAAGCCCGATACTTTCCTGTTGTGCCAACTTACACAAAGTCTTTGATGAACTCCGAAGTATAGAGTCAGAAAATTTCAATAACTTCTCCTCGTTAAGTTTAGATGATCTCCCACTACAGTGTGCATCAGACACTGAGTCTGTTCATGAAATTTATCAGTGTTTATAAACTGTACTGCGATGAGGTACGAGTGTTCCTGGGAATTTTTCAACAAACTTTTCCCCTGCACTAAGTCAGTATATGTAATGTCTTCTCGAAATACGTGCTCATGAAGAAAACTACGCTCCTCCAGTGAAAGAACCACAGTGAATAAATTGATTTAATCAATTCACCCGTCGTGTGTTTCAACAACTGCTTTGTTGCTTAACAACTGAATACACAAAGACAGACTGAATACACAAAGACAGACTGAATACACAAAGGCAGTCTGAATAGACAGAGACAGACTGAATAGACAGAGACAGACTGAATAGACAAAGACAGACTGAATACACAAAGACAGACTGAATACACAAAGACATACTGAATACACAAAGACAGACTGAATACACAAAGACAGACTGAATACACAGACAGACTGAATACACAGAGACAGACTGAATAGACAGAGACAGACTGAATAGACAAAGACAGACTGAATACACAAAGACAGACTGAATACACAGAGACAGACTGAATAGACAGAGACAGACTGAATACAGTGAATGTTAGACAGAACAAGGCTTCAACACATTAACGTACACAGGTAGATGTGGCTAGATACCGCAACCACTAAGATGTCATTACGATACCGGATACGATACTTGGCTAGTGCACACCAATTTTTCCACCAGAGTTGTATGGTGCACCGACAATGAATGTTTTATGAAAATACTTATTTTCTTTGCATCAGTTTCCTTTGTAGCCCCCCCCCCCCCCCCACCCCATTTACTCATAGAAATGATTTATTTTTCCTCTCAACAACATCAGTTACCGTCTGATGCCTTTATTGTGATATAAATATTTGTGTAGATATTTTTACATGTTGCCTTATGTTGGCGCATAATCTGTTTCGAATTTTGGGACATTCTAGACTTGGAATGATTTCTGAATAACTGATACACTACATATTACCTACAGACTGTGCCATATCGACAGTGATCAAGATATGATGTGACCAACAATAGAAGAAGAAGAAGAAGAAGAAGTAGATTTCCTTTTGTAACATTCGTCTAGCTCTCATAAGTTTATTGGAATACATATTGGAATAAGAAATATGTAATGCCTCATTAGATATGTCAGTACAAAATAAAGACATATGGCACTACAAGAATTTCCTTTTCATATTATGGGGCACATAGTCAGTCATTTGCATGTCATTTGTAGAACTTTGCCTCCCTAACAGCTTTTCTGTAGACCTTTCAATTTTAAGCAAAATGCCATGCTGTTGATGCATCCATTCAAATATTATCACCAATGTTTTGTAGCCATATTCACCTTGGTCTTCCTCTCTTTCTTTTTTTCCCCATTATGTACCCTTCCAGGACTTTCTTCTCTAAACTCTCATGAAGTTTAATGTGTCCAGAATGTTTAAGTTTTCTCTGCTTAATCCTCTCTACCAGCCGACATTCTTCAATATTAAGTTACTGTATTATGGATATATTTGTTATTTTTGTATCCATGATATTTGAAGTACTCTTCTATAGCACTTATATTAAAAAACATATTTGTGTTTCTCTGCTGTTTTGTTAAGTGTCCACTTCTCACAGGCATATGTTACGATGGGAAAGATGTATGCCCTTAAAAATCTTATTTTTGTAGTTCTGTCTGTTCCTCTGCACAGCTTCTTTAGTTGTTTTATTTTTATTTCATATATCTTCTTTGTTGGGGCATATAACTAGAGTCAGTTCTAACTTTATTTGTTATTTAGTTGTTAGGATTCAGTACTTGTTTTATTTTATTGTAATTATACTTATTTTATTGTAAGTACACTTATTTTAGATGATAGAACTAGAAACCAGATAGATCATTTTTGTATTAGAAAGCAATACAGAACATCTCTCATAGATGTAAGGGCTTATAGGGGTGTAGATGTCAACAATGATCACAACCTGTGCATAGGGAACATAAAACTAAAGTTGAAAAGCCAAAACAAGAAAACAGTACACAGAAAGATAAACATCCACAGCCTACAAGAAGAGAATACTAACATTAATTTCAATCAGGAACTTGCCAATCATTCCAAAACACCCAGTGAAGTTGAGGAGATAGGTATAGATGAATTATGGAATTCTTACAGCACAACCATAATCACAGCAGCAAAAGTAAGCGCTGGATTGGAAAAACCAAATAGAACAGCATGGATATCAGATAAAACATGGAAGTATATACATGAAAGACGAGTAGTCAAATTAGACATGTTGAATGCAAAAACAGATCTGGCAAAAGCAACATACAAAGAAATAGACAAGAAAGTAAAAAGTTCAGCTAGAAGGGATAAAAGAGAATACATAGACAATATGGCAAAAGAGGCAGAAAAAAACAGGAGACAAGAAAACTGTATATAACATACACAAGAGGCTAACAGGTACTATTACATCTAAAGAAAGACCAATCCTTACAAAACTGGAACCCTATTAACATCAACTACAGACCAAAAGCAAAGATGGGCTGAACACTTCTAAGAAATACTTAATCAACCACACCCAAAAGAATTGTTAAACCTTGAAACTGACTTACCAGCCCCACAACTAAATGTCAACATAGATGAAATTAAATTGCATGAAATTGAAACAGCAGCGAATTTAATGGCTAACAACAAAGCTGCAGGTGAAGATGAAATAACAGCCGAGATGCTAAAAGCTATCAATAGTGACAACATCAGACAACTACACAGAATGTTTAACAAGATTTAAAAAGAAGAGAAGGTCCCTTCTAATTGGAAAAAAGGAATCATTGTTAAAATACCAAAAGAAAAGGCAATTTAGTGACTGTAACAACTAGAGAGGAGTAACCTTAATATCAGATGTGTCAAAAGTATTTTGTAAGGTCATTTTGAATAGACTTAAAGATATAGTGGATACTGCAATGAGAGAAGAACAAGCAGGATTTCGAAAAGGGAGAAGCTGTCTCGACCAGATCTTTACTCTCAGAATAATACTTGAAGAACATATTGAAAAGCAGAAACCATTAATACTGAACTTCATAGATTTTAAAAAGGCATTTGATAGTATACACATAGATTCATTATGGAGAATTTTAAGTCTATGTGGAATACCATCTAAAATTGTCAACATCATTAAGGACTTATACAATGGATATGTTTGTGCAGTCAAGACAGAAGAAGGGATGAGTGAATGGTTCCAGATTGAAACAGGTGTGAAACAAGGATGTATACTGTCTCCTTTACTTTTTGGGATTACAATAGACTTCATAATGAAATAAATGCTGTACAGGTAACACAGGTATTGACTGGGTACATGGGACCCAACTAGAAGATCTTGATTTTGCTGATGACATAACTCTTATCAGTAATAATGTGAATACCATGCAAGAAAAAACAGCAAAATAGGACTTGAAATTAACAAGGACAAAACAAAAATAATGAAAATTCCCAATAATCAAAATGGAAAAGTACACATAGAAGGGACAGATATAGAGGAAGTCAATCAATTTGCATACTCTGGCAGCTACTTAGACCAGGATGGTGACACTAGAAAGGAAGTTAGGATCAGAATAGCAGAAGCAGCATAAATCTTCAAGAATCTTGAGAACATATGGAATTACAAAGTTATAAGCATAAAAACCAAGTTAAGACTATTCAATTCAAATGTAATATCCAACCTCATTTATGCATGTGAAAACTGGAAAAAAACTAAAGAAATAGAAAACAAATTAGACTATTTTGAAAACAAATGCCCAAAGAAAATACTCTGCATAAAGTGCAACGAATTCAAGAACAATGCAGAGATAAGACAGATGACTGAACAACAACCAGTATCATGGGTGATCAGGAAAAGGAGATGGACATATGTTGGTCACTTGATGAGAAGAAATGATCAGAGAATATCAAAACAAGCTATCACGTGGAACACAACAGGCCAAAGAAAAAGAGGCAGACCGTGTGAAACTCTGAAGAGGACATTGTTAAGAGAGGCCAAATTAATCGACATAAAATCATTGGATGAGGTTGAAAGACTTGCCGAAGACGGGAAAAATTGGCGAACTACTTTGCGAGCTCTATGTTATGTTTAACGGCACGGGAAGGATATAAGATATAAGATAAGACACTTATTTTATTTTAAGTACACTTATTTTATTTTAAGTACATTTATTTTATTGTAAGTACACTTATTTTATTGTAAGTACACCTACTGTATTTAAGTAAAGTTAATTTGTTGTAAGTAAACTTATTTTATTGTAAGTACACTTATTCATTCTCGTTTTCCAGATCATTTCAGATTACCCATAGAGTGTCAACAAATATACAAACTATGTTAAATTAATGTAGTGCGCATTGCTTCGTCATGTGTTACATTTATGTATATTGTTTTGTTTTGTGTCGTTTATATGAATTCATAGAATGTAAAATATCTATTTTCAGTTCATTTTCACGGCTTTTGTCTGCTTATTTTTTGCACAAAATCTTAGATATCTACTGGATGTTTGCCATCTAATAAATATTTTAGTATAAGGATGCATTTGTTTCTGTTTTATACATGTGGTCTCGTTAATAGAACAAAGCAGACCACCAACAAACTTATCACATCAACAGTTATATAATTAATACAAAATAATTTCTTCCCCCACAATTTGACTTCCTCTTCGTACTAACACAAGGCCTCTCCGAACTCGCATATAAACTCACATATAGTTTTTCGGTGTTAGTGGTGTTAATGCAACATTGACAGACCAGTTTAAAACTACACGACAAAATAATCATTTTCATTTAACACAAACGATGCACCAGGGCTAAATAATCATTATGAAAATTGTCATACAATTCACTCACATAAAATTAATCACATAAACAATGCTATCCATTTTGTATGGTCAGTTCTCCATATACGAGTATAATGTAATAATTATCCTCTTTATATACCTCCTATCTTCTCGTAGAAACAGGTCTAGTAATGTATGTCTCCACAACTATCCAGTTTAGTCCTAGAGAAGACCTCGAATCATCAGAGGTAGAGTGTATTTGAGTGGAAGTTAAAATGCCAAACCAGAGTCCATTAATTATTGGACTTTTGTACCGTAGTCCAAATGCATCATCTCTGTGGTACGATCACTTCACGACTATGATGGATGAGATTTCATCCTTTAGGTTCAAAGATATTATCATTCTTGGAGATTTCAACATAGATCTAACACAATCACATCTAACATGGAGCAATATTATATTATCCTATAATCTTTGCCAAATTGTCACCAAACCTACCAGAGTAACAGAAGTATCATCCACATTATTAGATCATATATATGTAGCCCAACCAGAAAACATCATTGAATGTAACATCCCTCATACTTCGTTAAGTGATCATTACCCAGTCTGCTGTACGTGGACAAGAAAGGGGTATAAACTTCCTAAACACAATCACATCAGTATGAAATTTAGGAGCTTCAGAAAATGTAACCTATAATTATTCCTTAATGATTTGCAAGAATCTTCACTTACACACGTGTACCAACTAACTGACCCTGATGAGGCAATAGAATATTGGCTAAAGATCTTCAGAGATATATTAGACAAACATGTCCCCATGAAAGAGGTGAGAGTAAAACACCAGACGAAGTCACCTTTGATAACACCTGAAATACTACAATCCATGAGCGAACGTGACCGGGCGCACAATATCAAGGACTTTATGACCTACCGTTCACTCAGAAACAAAATTCAATACTTAATAAGACAAGAGAAAAAAAATTACTTCAGGAATCTAATACAGAATAAATCAGACAGTAAATCAATTTGGAAAGCCATAAATACCCTATCAAATAAAAGAAAAGAATTTGATTCTCAAGCCATCAATCATGCATACACTAGCGCACATATCAGCACACATTTCAGAGAAGAAATCAACGTTCTTAAATCATCAGTATCAGCTCCTGTATGCGACTTACATGAACTACAAACATTCCTGGACAGCAGATGTACTGATTTTAAACAGTTACACATTCCATTCTTAACAGTCAGTGAAGTTCACAGTTATCTCTTAACCTTAAAAAACAACAATACAGCTGGGCTTGATGATATTAGTAATACGATCTTACGTTATGCTGCACCTGTCATTTCACATACACTAACATATATTTACAACCAGTGCATTGCAAAATGTTATTTCCCTGAGGCTTTTAAAACTGCTAAGGTGTATCCTCGCTTTAAATCTGGCTCATCCAACTCTCTTACCAACTATAGACCAATATCCATATTATCGTCATTATCAAAAACCACTCGAAAAACACATACACAAAATAACTTTACGACACATGCAAGAGAACAATTTACTCATAGACAGTCAGTCAGGCTTTAGACTCAATCATTCCTGCCACACAGCTCTTACCAAAATGACAGAAAACTGGTTAGTAAACATAAATGACGACAGACTATGTGGTGCCATCTTTGTCGATTTTAAAAAGGCATTTGATATGATTGACCACGATATTCTTGTAAGAAAAATAAAGACTTATAGACTGCACCCTGACCTATTAAAATTAATTGCATCGTTTCTTTCAGACAGACAACAGGTAGTATTCTTCAACAATTCTCTATCAAATTCTGCTAAAGTTGACACTGGTGTTCCGCAAGGTTCTATTCTAGGCCCGTTGCTCTTTGCTATCTATATCAATGATCCTCCACTTCATCTTAAACACTCTTCTTGTGACCTTTTTGCCGATGATTGCACAGTCTACACCAGTGACTACGATTGTGTTAATCTAGAATCAACTCTTCAGGTCGAGTTATACAATTTAATTAGATGTAGCAAAAATAATGGCATGATTATAAACACCGATAAAACAAAAATCAATGCTCATAACAACAAGACAGAAACTACAAAACGCAACAAAAACAACACTTCGGCTCTGTACAGAAACATCACAGATAGAAAACGTTAGCGAGCACAAAACACTAGGTTTTATTATTGACCAACATCTGACCTGGAACTCTCATGTGCAATGTCTAACAAAACTCATCGCACAAAAAGTATACCAATTAGCTAAAATTAAGCACTTCATAGATCAAGACACTAGGAAGACATATTACATAGCTCATATACAAACACATTTAGACTATTGCTCAACAGTTTGGGATGGTTGCTCATGTCAAATACAAAGAGGCTTTGCTCTCTCCAAAAGCGAGCAGTAAAGCTTATTAGTGACAAAGATCAAGCACAAACAACTAATCATCACAAAGGTTCCTCTTCAACAAAGCCAAGTTAGTACATCAAATTCTTTCACGGCATGCCCCGCCTTATCTATGGAACCTGTTTAAATTTAGCCCAAAGTGCAGCCAACGCTTGAACAACATATGTCTTCCAAAACCTAGACTTGATCTTTAGAAGAAAAGCTTTAGTTATTCTGCTGCTCATCTTTGGAATACCCTCCCATCTTATATAAAAAAAAATAAATTATACTGCTTCCTACAACTACAAGCTTTCCCGATATCTATTTGATGTTGGCTACATGCCTCCATGAATTATAACACTTAAAAGTTATCTTAAGCTGCTCTTACAGACACCGAATACAATTAATTGTTTTCTGAAGAGTCCCGAAAATGTTGTTTAGTAGATAGTCATTTATAATGTATGTAGTTACTTCTGTACTGAGTGAATGTTTAAGAGCGAAACGTAAATGTTATATTTTATTTTATGTCTCTCAGCTTCAATGTTAGTTATGTTTGTTATATGAACAGCATATTTGTAGAATGTCTGGAATAGAGTGAAAGATGTATGATAAAGGGCAGAATGTCAGACGGGCCTGCGTGCCCAGTTCTTAATCCTTTTGAAATAAAGATCAATTAGTCAATCATAACCCCCAAAATCCTCTTTATATACCTCCTATCTTCTCATAAACCCCCACCCCCCCCCAAAAAAAAAAATTCCTTTTTATATACCTCCTACCTTTCATAACCTCTCAAAATTCACTTTAAAGTAGTAAACATTTACATTATTTGGTAGAAGTACAGTACTTAATACTTTCTTTATTTTGTAGAAGAACAGAAGTAAACACTTACATTATTTGGTAGAAGCACATTAGTAAACACTTACATTAATTGGTAGATAAAAGGGATGGTGACTGTAGTAAAACTGGTTGAAATAAATAAGGTAGATAGAGGTGTATGGTGCAGTTTTACAAAGTGAGGGAGGGAGTGAGTAAGGTGAGAAAAAACAAATACAAAGTATGAGAATGTATAAATGAAAAACATACAACATCCGATATTTCGGCGTGAGACTTATTCGAGGATACATACAAAACAAGACAAAAACATGAAGAACTTATCTGAAATGTCTTCCTCCGAGTCAGGACAGAAAAGTGTGTAGTAGAAGAGAGAAGGAAAGACCACGCTGTCTCTGAACAAAAGATGCCCGATAGAGCCAATCGTGAAGAAGAGGTGGAGAGAGGGGAGGAGAACACGTGGGAGAAAGGGGTGGGGGGAAGTCAATAGAAACATGATGGCCGCTAGAGGTGTCGGGGGGTGGGGAAGGGGGAAGGAAAAAGGGACGCGGGGAGATAGTGAATGAAGAATATAAACACTTGCAGGGAGAAAATGTGAAATTGGTTAATAGGACAAGATCCTAAAGACACCAATATGTTGGCGGAGAGGAAAATAGTATGGTGGTAGGGAGGGGTAGCATGGAGAAAGAAAACAGAGTTTAAAAAAAGGCCAGTGGAAAAATAAAGAACTTACAGAAAGCTGAAGACATTGTTAATTCCAGCTGGGTGGAGACAGCTGGGTGGAGACAGCTATGAGGAGACAGCAGGGTGGAAACAGCTGGGTGGAGACAGCTGGGTTGAGACAGCTGGGTGGAGACAGCCAGTCTGAAAAATAAGGCTCTGTTCTAGGACCCTCTGAGATCGTACATCAGCAGAACAAGAGCGGATCGCACTGACAGAAATGTCCTGTTTACCCCTATGGTTGCTAAGGCAAAAATGTTTAGCCACAGGTGTCCAGGCCCTCTTAGAAATATCATTGAGATGCTGGCGAAATCGATCTCCTAACCGTAAGCCAGTCTCACCTATGTACTTCAAACCGCAACGTTTTTACATGATAGCATAAATAACATTCCGTGAAGTACAGGTGAAACCCTCCTGAACTGACAACATGGACTTAGGGAAGAAGATCTGGCTAGCCTCGACAACAAACGGACAAGTGTTACATCTACGTCGTCCGCAACGTCTGGTACCGTAAAACGTGTCATCTGTCTTAAGATGACTACGAATTAAAAGGTCCCTGAGGTTCTTGTCCCGTCTGTAGGCCACCAATGGGGGTTCCCCAAAAAGTTCACGTGTCTCAGGCTCGGTCTGGAGGAGGTGGAGATGGCGAAACAGTATGTTTTTAACTGCCAAGCTATGAGGGTGGTACGTGAGTACTAGTTTCACCCTGTCCGAGCTACAGTGCGGTTTAGGGTGAGGGATTGTTGCCGCGATATGTGGCTAATGCGGTTTCAAGATGACGAGAGAACGTGTTCTGGATAGCCGCGTTGACGGAAGAAATCTAGCATTTTATAGCCTTGATCTTGGAAATCCAAATCCTCATTACACAAACGTCGCAACCTAAGAAGCTGGGAAAAAGGAATAGAGTCCTTGCACGATCTGGGATGGGAAGAAGGGCACAGGAGGTAGCTGTGAAAGTCTGTAGGTTTATAGTGGATAGAAGTAGTGAGCCCGGAAGGGCCGATAGAGACGGCAATGTCAAGAAAGTTAGCGGAAGTAGCAGAGACATGGGAGGTGAACGAAATGACAGGATTGTACTCCTTAACAAAACTGATAAAGTTGTTAAGGTCTTCCTCTGGTATTGATGTGACCCCAATGCCGCCATCTATGTAGCGTCTATAGAAGCCGGGAAAAGGGCCTCTAAAGGCTCTCAGAACCTTGTGTTCGAAATGGCCCATGAACAGACATGCGTAGCTGGGGCCCATCTTGGTACCCATGGCTACACCGCTAATCTGGTCGAAGTAAAGGCCATTGAATTCAAAAGAATTGAGTTGGAGGACAAGTCGTGCAAGGCGCAGAATAGCAGATGTAGGAATAGAGGGATTGCGTCTTTGGTTCAGAAAGAACTTGACGGCCTGAAGTCCCTGATCATGCGGGATGGATGTGTATAAGGACACTACATCAAGGGTGAAGATACATTAGGTGTGACTAGGCAGGAGTGTAAGGGTCTCAAAAGCAGTGAGAGCATGATTGGTGTCCTTGAGATAAGTAGGCAGACTAGTGACCAGAGGTTGGAAGATGCTGTCAAGAAAATCAGAGATTTGTTCCATGGGGCAGGAACAAGCAGACACTATGGGCCTTCCTGGGTTGCCTGGTTTGTGAATCTTGGGGAGTAGATAAAAGGATGGCTTCCCTAAGCAGATGTCGCGGATGTGAAGATGTGTGGCCGAGGGAGAAAGACCAGACTTGGTCTTGTGGATGAGTTCGTTGATCGTGTCACGAACAAGGTGGTTGTTGGCCAAAGTCGGATCTTGATGGCGAGAGGCATAAAATTTAGTGTTGCTCAGCTGGCCCATGGCCTCCTGGATGTACAATTCTTTCTTCCAACAAACAATGGCCCCGCCCCTGTCTGCACGCTTGATCACGATATCACGCCTGCGCTGAAGTTGAGAAAGTGCGCTCTGCTTCCCGGGGGTCAGGTTAGGCTGAGCAACACTAATAAAATATTTCAATCTGCGAGTTACTTAGTGACTTCCCCTCATAGTTTATTTCATATTCTCAGGTCAATGATTCTTAATAGCATTTTTTGTTATGTGGTTCATTAAACTGATTGTGCTATGCTGATCACATTTTGTTGTTCCATCTTTCTTTGGAATTGCAGTGTAAACGGATCTGGACATATTTGATGGCATATGTCATGTGATATAGATCATACCTAGGAGACTTGGAACTTTTTTCTATGCCTACATCTCCTAATGCTAAGATCATTTTTCTTGTGATATTATTAGGTTCTGGAGCCTTATTTGCTTGCATTTGTTTGATTGCACTTCTTACTCCCATTTCAGTTGTCCTTCATTATTCATGCTCTTTTCTCTGCTCATTATACAGTTCTCGTATGTGCTCTGACCATGTCTCCATATTTCCTCTTGTCCCATAATAACTTTACTCTCCTTTGTTGTCAAACAGCCTGTTGCTTTTATTGTTCTTTTCCCCACAAAGTTCTTTTATTTTTCTTTGAAATTCTTTCCCATTATAAAACTATTTTTCGGTTTCATCCTTTTGTTCTAATTCCACCTTTCTTTCTTTTCATTGAATCGCCTTCTTATTTCTTTGTTAATCTCTTCGTACTTTTTGGCTATATTTATTATTCCTTCTATTCTTCATTATTTATAGAGCTCCATTTGTCAGTCATTATGTCTTCTCTTGTCTTTGTGCCTTTATTACTGGCTGAGGCGTGATTTGACAAGAGAATGACTATAAGGCGGTGGTTTCCCTTTGCCATCCGTTCGGTTTGTATATGGTTTTCTCTGCTAGACTTTGTATACGGTTTTCTCTGCTAGACTTTGTATACGGTTTTCTCTGCTAGACTTTGTAAACGTTTTTCTCTGCTAGACTGTGTATACGGTTTCCTCTGCTAGACTTTGTATACGGTTTTCTCTGCTAAACTTTGTATACTTTTTCTCTGCTAGACTGTGTATACTGTTTTCTCTGCCAGACTTTGTATGCTGTTTTCTCTACTAGATTTTGTCTAAAGAGATTGACCCGCAAAACACCAGGGTACCTGTTTTGGTCTACAGATGTTTATTCAAATGTTTACAGCTGACTTCTACATCTAAAGGTCGTTCCCCCATCCGCCACCCGGTGCCTTGTATGGTTAGGCTTCGAAAAATCTGAGACAAAGTATTTTAGGCGAGAGAGAAAGAAAAATGACAAGTTACCTGGTACTCGAACCTCGCTAGCCTGTATTGCTGTACACTTGTCCTACAACATATAAAATGATAAGTGTCAGACTGAAAGATTCTTATTATAGAGTCACTACTAAAAATTCTTACTATAGTATCACTACTCAAAATTCTTACTATAGAATCACTTCTCAAAATTCTTATTATAAAATCACTACTCAAAATTCTTACTATAGAATCACTACTAAAATTCTTACTATAGAATCATTTCTCAAACTTCTTATTATAGGATCAGTACTCAAAATTCTTACTATAGAATCACTTCTCAGACTTCTTATTATAGTATCACTACTAAAAATTCTTATTATAGAATGACTTCTCAAACTTCTTACTACAGAATCACTTCTCAAACTTCTTATTATAGAATCACTACTCAAAATTCTTACTATAGAACCACTACTCAAAATTCTTACTATGGAATCGCTACTCAAAATTGTTATTATAGAATCATTAATCAAAATTCTTACTATAGACTCAATACTCAAACATCGTATTATAGAATCAATATTAAAAATTCTTACTACAGAATCATTGCTCAAAATTCTTACTATAGAATCATTTCTCAAACTTCTTATTATAGAATCACTACTCAAAATTATAGTAATATTTGTCACTGCAATACATTACTTACAATTTCAAAAGCAGTGTCTACATTTATCAAAACTTTACTCTGAGCTTGATTTAGCTGCATTTAATTATTCAGTGTAAATATTTTGGAAACGTAAAGTATGTCTCTTAACTTCCTCGAGTAGCTTTACAGTCTAATGTGTAAACTTTATGTTTGGAAATAATATGTATAATTTTAGTAGTTTGTTTTTCAGTTAACTTTTTACTGTTTATGACATCGTCACTTTATTCTTTTACTCACTGTTATTTTTTCTTCTCATCGGTTTATATATATTTAGGATATCAAATGTACGACATTAGGAGATAAAAGTATCACTTCTTGCTATTGGTGTCCATCGTAGTGACCTTTATTTATTTGAAATGACATCTTGGTGTGCTATAAATATTGTGAAAGTATGTTTAATGCTGTGCAAAACATTGACTTTGATTATTGTCTGCATCATTTATGCTGCACCACCAGATATTTCACAACCACGTAAACACACGCATACATTGGTATACACAAACATATACACATACACGCACACAAAAACACACACACAGGTCATATGGGTAACTTAGGACTAGAGAAGATCTAAAAAGAAAATAATAATTCTTCCAAATATCTGTCTCAGCTAACCAAGATCTGGAGATGTGATGCAGATGTGTTGAGTCTTCATTTACCTACATCCTAGTTAACAGTTTCTTAGTTCAGTTACTTCAAACATTGTGTCCGTGAATTACTGCAACAGTAACACATTTTTGTGGACTCTCGTTACATCTTTTTATAACACTTATCTAATCGTATTCTATGTTGTTTCTATTCCTGGCCTA
This sequence comes from Achatina immaculata, assembly GCA_009760885.1. NCBI lineage: Eukaryota > Metazoa > Mollusca > Gastropoda > Stylommatophora > Achatinidae > Lissachatina > Lissachatina immaculata. The sequence continues at coordinate 37,955,241 of CM019706.1, forward strand.
GAAAGACCATGGATGGATTAATTGATGGGTGAATGGATGGATGGACAGCAGCAATAGGCAAAAGATGTTACTTACTGCTGCTGTCAATCTGGTCATGTCCTCTTTCGGTACCCTGCTAGGTGATCACGATCCTGTACGCCTTGTGTAGTCTTGAAGACAGTAACAACTTCCCCAAACTTGTCAAAGTCTGGAACATCTTTTGTATGACGGTTATGATGGTACTGTTTATCTCGGCCTGTACATTTTGTTGCCAAGTTTTTTAGCTCGGCTTGTACTTTTTGTTCCCAGGTTGTCTTTGCTCGGCGTGTACATTATGTTGCCAGGTTGTCTTTGCTCGGCCTGTACATTATGTTGCCAGGTTGTCTTTGCTCGGCGTGTACATTATGTTGCCAGGTTGTCTTTGCTCGGCGTGTACGTTATGTTGCCAGGTTGTCTTTGCTCGGCCTGTACGTTATGTTGCCAGGTTGTCTTTGCTTGGCCTGTACGTTATGTTGCCAGGTTGTCTTTGCTCGGCCTGTACTTTATGTTGCCAGGTTGTCTTTGCTCGGCCTGTACATTATGTTGCCAGGTTGTCTTTGTTCGGCGTGTACATTATGTTGCCAGGTTGTCTTTGCTCGGCGTGTACATTATGTTGCCAGGTTGTCTTTGCTCGGCCTGTACATTATGATGCCAGGTTGTCTTTGCTCGGCCTGTACGTTATGTTGCCAGGTTGTCTTTGCTCGGCCTGTACGTTATGTTGCCAGGTTGTCTTTGCTCGGCCTGTACGTTATGTTGCCAGGTTGTCTTTGCTCGGCCTGTACATTATGTTGCCAGGTTGTCTTTGCTCGGCCTCACGCCTTCCTTTAGGTGTTCATTGCTTGTTGTTGGGGTGTGGTCGTATACTGTGAGCAGTCTCATCCAGGAGACGGGGGTTCGGATTACTGTAAAGTTTGGCATGGAGGAGGGGGGGGTCTGCCGGTGTTTACACACACCATGGTGACTGCTGTATGTAAGTGGTTATTAAGTCTCAGTCATGCCTGCACACACCATGTGATTGATGTAGGTAAGTGGTTAACCATGCCTGCACACATCATGGTGATTGATGTAGGTAAGCGTTTAACCATGCCTGTACACAAAATGACGACTGCCGTATATAAGTGGTTATTATGTCTCAGTCCTGCCTGCATACACCATGGTGATTGATCTAGGTAAGTGGTTAACCATGCCTGCACACACCATGGTGATTGCTGTATGTAAGGGGTTATTAATGTCACAAAATACCCATTTCCCCCAAAAAACATTTAGCATTTTGTTTTTACGCTGTTCAAAATTATGTACCAGAGAGAGAGGTATGGATATCACATAGATATATAGACACCACTTAGAAGTGTGGACATCACACAGGCTATAGACATTACACAGAAGTATACACCTTACACAGAAGTATAGACACCACACAGAAGTATAGACATCACATAGAAGTATAGACATCACACAGAAGTATACACATTACACAGAATTATAGACACCACACAGACTATAGACATTACACAGAAGTATATACATTACACAGAAGTATAGACATCACACAGAAGTATAGACATCACACAGAAGTATAGATATCACACAGAAGTATAGATATCACATAGAAGTATAGACATCACACAGAAGTATAAACAACACACAGAAGTATAAACAACACACAGAAGTATACATATCACACAGAAGTATAGACACCACACAGAAGTATAGACATCACACATATTACACAGAAGTATAGACACCAAACAGAAGTACAGACACCACACAGAAGTATAGATACTACACAGAAGTACAGACACCACACAGAAGTATAGATACTACACAGAAGTACAGACACCACACAGAAGTACAGACACCACACAGAAGTATAGACTCCACATAGAAGTATAGGCACCCCGCTGTTCCCGAATTTTGACTCGTCATGGTAAACAACATGGCTTCAACTAAACGGTATCATGAGCTTTGTAATAAAAAGAACGAAATTGAAAGTAATATCAAATAACTACTTGATCTGCTTGATCCAGTAAGTACTTATCTGCTTACCGAAGCATATTGTATATATTATTTGAAATTTTATAAGTAGACATTTGTGTCAGAGAAACCGGTGCTTTCGTGACCTGTGATATATTTCTTCGATATCGCCCAACGTGGTTGGTAAATATTTATCAAATTAACCGTACATGTGAGCATTAGATATGCTGTACTTTAACTTCAGACCACTTCATTGCATACTTCTAGTATGCTTTATTAAGACTATAAATGTCTTCAGTAACCGTTGTCTTCAATGTCTAATCGTCAATTCACATGTGGACTTTTGCCCGACAAAAGTGGTCATGACCATTACATTTGAATTCATTCGACTCACGTGCAGAGGTCGAAAGATATTCATTTTCGTCATTTAGTTTAATGTAGAAAAAAGATTTTGACGAAGAAGTTTGAGAGCTTTATGATCATCACCCTTGTACTCTGGAGAAGTCCGTATATGCTCTGATCTCTCTAGCTTGTGATGTTCAGCAGCTGATGGTACTCATTCTTAGTTGTTTTATACTTCTTCATCTGCCCTTTACACATCATTCCTCCCACTCAGTACTACTTTCTTCTCCAGATTTATCAAATAAGATACAACAAGGCTTTCACAGATTAAAGTGATTTTGCACATGATTGTATGATTACCTTTAAAAAAACACCAGGAGGTATTAGATGGTCAAGTCGATAATACATAATCTTTTCATGGTTGGATGGCTGCTCATAATACCAAGAGTCTGGTTGGAGTCATGGCCAGTCTCTTATTATTTTTGTTTATCTCATATTTAAAGTTCTGTGTCTACTATTTTTCCCAGGCTGACCATACAACACCGTGCTAAATTACTTTCTGCTCCCATTTATGTCTTCCTTACAAGAGATGATGTCATCCTTACCATGCCACCATGCTTATTGAAATATTTGTCTACCAGACTCTATGAGGTGTTACTGGTATACATTCATTCATTCGTTCATGTGACATGTCCCTTCCAGAATGTTGTTCCTCTCACAGCCTCCCTGAATGCAATATGGTCTTGCGCAAGTTGACCAGAATCTTGAAGTGATACATTCAGACTTTCTGTGATGTCCTGAGTCCATCTATGGCGAGCTCGTCCCTTTTCTCTTTTGCCAGGCACTATGCCTTGTACTATCAACCTCTCCAAGTTATTGTGTCTCTTGATGTGGCCGAAGTATCTCAGCTTTCTAATTTTTATGGTGTTAACGAGCCAGTTTTCTGCGACACCTAATCCCATCAATATCTCTTTATTTGACTTTCGTTCTATCCATGATATTCTAAGTGCCCTTCTGTAACATTTTATTTCAAATGGTGTTATTCTCTTTTCTAGTGATTTGTTAAGTGTCCATATTTCACATTCATATGTTGCCACTGAGAATATGTAAGCTCTTAGTAAACATAACTTTGTTTTCTTGTTAGTACTTTGCTACATACTCATCATTTATGCTAGTTTATGTGATGCAACTGCAATTCCTCTTTTGATTTCCACTGCGCAGTCACTATTGGTGGTGATAACTGAACCAATATATTCAGATTTATTAACGTTTTCAAGCTCTTGATGGTACAACGTAATTTTGTGTTTGCTTCTCTCTTTCTCAATTATCACTACTTTGGTTTTGTTGGTGTTTAACAAGAGGTTCTGAGCTTCGTTGTGTCTTGGTTGAGAGAATCAGTTGTTGCAATCCTTCTGAGCTGTTTGATAGGACCGTATCATAAAGTGAATCTGATTTCTGGAATCCGGTGGCTGCCGATGTTGAAAGAGTCAAATTTAGCTGTTTCCTGTTCATCTCTTACATTCCTCATGATGTTTTTAGCGTAGATGTCAAACAGGTATGGAGATAGGATACATCCCTGTCTTACTCCCTTTTGTATGTCAAACCAACCCGATGTATCGCTATCTACCCTCACTACTGCTTGCTGATCTTTGTACAGGTTGGCGATGAAGTGTACCAGATGACTGGGAAAACCCATGTTCATAATAGACCATAACTGTTGATGTTGTACACAGCCAAAAACTTTGGAGTAGTCTACAAAAAAACATAAGTGTGGAGATCAACATAAAACTCCCTACATTTTTCTATGTCTAATATTTGACCTCTGATGCCTCTACCTGGCCTGGAACCGACCTGTACTTCTTTATTTCTTGTTCTATTTTTCCCTCCATACTTTTAAAATATGATTCCTAGCAATATCTTGCTTGCATCATTGTAAGCCCAATAGTTCTATAGTTCATACATATTTTTAGATCACCCTTCTTGGGCAGAGATGTGTAAATTGAGCGTGGCCAGCTTCCACTTTTCCAGATCTTACAGCAGATTATTATTGGTGTAAAGAGATTAAATATTAGAACCCATTCTGTCCCAAGGGATTTTGCATCAAATGATGAGGGTGAGGGGGCAAAATGTATAAACTGGAGTCGGATGGTTGTCACATTTAAACACATCACAAAGGCAAAGCCTGATACTCAATATGACATAGTATACATTAGTTTAAAGTAGAAAAGTTGTATATTAACTTTCAAATAGAATTATTAGTATGTTGTTAGTATAGAACAGAGAAAAAAGAGCTAGAATTGAAAAAAAAAAACATAGAAAATGAAGACTACAAATTTGTTACTTACATGTCAAGTTAATCCACCGTAATGAGTCCAATGTATCCAAATTGAAAAATATTTTATAGAAACACCTTTTCCTCACACACCCTCTAAGTTTAGGGGACCGGCTAGCATAGTGGTTAGAGAACTCATCTAGCAACTGAATGATCAAGGGTTCAAATCCCCAGCTGAATGGGATTTTCTTTCCGACCAATACGACCCAGTAAAATATGGCCTCATAAAATGGGTACAAGAGAAAATCTGGGGAGGAAAGGAACTGGCCACCCTACATCATACGCAGATGGCCCAGCATAATGAGGTCTCTAATGCTTCATCCCCACGGCATTTGATATGTGACTATCTTTACCTCCAAGTTTCACAGCAATATGTACACTAGTTATTTATTTAACACAAAAGTCTTTTCACTAAACTGGTTTATTTTATCCATACTCTCACATTGTGTGTACCAAGTCTTTTCCCTGATCTAGTTTATTTTATCCATACTCTCACATTGTGTGTACCAAGTCTTTTCCCTGATCTGGTTTATTTTATTCATACTCTCACATTGTGTGTACCAAGTCTTTTCCCTGATCTGGTTTATTTTATTCATACTCTCATATTGTATGTACCTAACTTTTATTCTCTATCTCTTTGCAACTGTAATATAAGCAAATGCCGGCCATTTAAATGTAAAAGTTCATTTTATCATGAAATTTATAAATGTTTTATCTGAAATGAACTAAAGTAGAATTTTGGAAAAAAACTGGTGTGGGACTTACAGAGTCGCTGGTGGATTCAGAAGGGTTCCCCCGTTCAGACATTGATGTGTACTCATGCCGGCATGCCCGCCACCAAATATCATGTGAGTTACCCCACTTACACATGTATGAGTTATAGATGTCTTAAGTTGTTTATTATAATGTTTATGGAGTGTATTCTGAATCTTACTTATGAGACGGTACCCAAAAGTGTATGATATGAATACCTTGAAATGAGGTGTATAGCGTGCCCGTGAAACTACATCAAACTTGTCATGGTTCAGTGTTCTGCCATTACTTTTTGTGAGTCAGCAGTATGTTGGTCTTTCATGTTGCATTGTACTGTGCACATCTGTGTCATGTTGTAGTGTAAACATCATTATCATGTCATATTATACTGTACACATCATTACGATGTCACATTGTAGTGTACACATCTTTATTATGTCTTATTATACTGTACACATAGGACTTGAAATTAACAAGGACAAAACAAAAATAATGAGAATTCCTCTCAATCAAAATGGAAAAATACACATAGAAGGAACAGATATTGAAGACGTCAATCAATTCGCATATCTTGGCAGCTACATAGACCAGGATGGTGACACTAGAAAGGAAGTTAGGATCGGAACTGCAAAAGCAGCATCAATCTCCAAGAATCTTGAGAATATATGGAATTCAAAAGTTATAAGCACAAAAACCAAGTTAAGACTATTCAATTCAAATGTAATATCCACCCTCATTTATGCATGCGAAAGCTGGAAAACAACTAAAGAAATAAACAAGAAATTAGACTCTTTTGAAAACAAATGCCTAAGCAAAATAATCTCAATCAAGTGGAACGAATTCAAGAACAATACAGAGATAAGACAGATGACGGAACAACAACCAGTCTCATGGGTGATCAGGAAAAGGAGATGGACATATGTTGGTCACTTGATGAGAAGAAATGATCAGAGAATCCCAAAACAAGCTATCAAGTGGAACACAACAGGCCGAAGAAAAAGTGGCAGACCGCGTGAAACTCTGAAGATAGAGGACATTATTAAGAGAGGCCAAATTAACAGCCATAAAATCCTTTGATGAGGTTGAAAGACTCGCCGAAGAAAATTGGCGAACTACTTTGCGAGCCCTATGTGACGTTTAACGGCACGGGAAGGATATAAGATATAAGATAAGATACTGTACACATATTTATCATGGCATATTATACTGTACATATGATGAAGGTACATCTCCTATGAGCTCAGGGGGCTAGAGACACACGATGTCAACTTGTCCTGCTGCAATGAGTAGTGATATTTCTTGAGTAAGAAAACATTGTGACAAGAGAAACAAAGAAGAAGAAGGAATAATATTGAAGTGTGAAAAAATGTCTTCCATTTTCGTACACTGTTCTGTGTGTAATGTTAGTGGTTGCATTATCTGTGATGTTGTGACCTGTGGTTGGTCTCAAGAATAATCATGTTGCTTTATGTGTAATATTAGCAGTTCCATCCTGCATCGACTCAAAATGTCTCACACGGATGAGCGTCCATGTGGCAGTGGAGTCCAGACTCCAGAACATATCCTACAAGAGTACCTAAACCATGCAGAATTGAGGTGTGAGACACAGCCAGGGGACACAAGCTCAGGGCAAAAGGTTTGGGGCTCCTATCAGGACCTGGAGAGGACTGCGGGCTTTGCCATGTCAACAGGGATCAGGATCTGAAGTGAACAGCAACCCTGAATGCAGAAGAAGAAGCAGTTCCATTAACTGTAATGTTGTGACCTGTAACATATACTTCAGAATGATGTTTTTATGCTGTGACCTGTAACATATACTTCAGAATGATGTTTTCATGCCATGTATGTAATGTTAACAACTTATTAACTGTAATGTTGTGACCTGTAACATATACTTCAGAATGTTTTTATGCCATGTACATAATGTTAACAACTTATTAACTGTAATGTTGTGACCTGTAACATATACTTCAGAATGATGTTTTTATGCCATGTACATAATGTTAACAACTTATTAACTGTAATGTTGTGACCTGTAACATATACTTCAGAATGTTTTTATGCTGTGTATGTAATGTTAACACCTTATTAACTGTAATGTTGTGACCTGTAACATATACTTCAGAATGTTTTTATGCTGTGTATGTAATGTTAACAACTTATTAACTGTAATGTTGTGACCTGTGGCAGGTCTCCAGAATGATCATGTTGCAGTCATGAAGGACATTGAGGAGGAACTAGTTAGAATTCATGCAGAAGCTAGATCAAAACAAGTAGATAGTGGCTCCACAGGAGATCATCATATGACTGTGGCTGGAGGTGAAACTCCAGTAACAAACATAACTCCCTTTGCTTTGGTGGACAGAGTGGACCCATGGTCTCCTGCAGCCAATGGTGTGAGTAATATTAAGTAATCAAGAGGTGCTATAGCTAATGTTCTGATTCATTCTTATTCTTGGAATAACCATACAGCTTTGTGGTGGGGGACGGGGGAAGGGGTGAGAATATAGTACTACAATGGAATCTCAGTGTTGTGTTTCTGTTTTTTGTGAGGAGAAGCATTGTTGTGAGTAGGATCTCGGTGGTATGTTTTTTTTATGAGGGAAGCATTATAAGTGGAATCTCAGTGGTATGTTTTTTTTCTCCTTTCTTTTGAGAAGAAGCATTGTTATAAGTGGAATTTCAGTGGTATGTTTTTTTTTCTTTCTTTTGAGAAGAACCATTGTTGCATGTGGAATCTCAGTGGTATGTTTTTTTATGAGGGAAGCATTATAAGTGGAATCTGAATTTTGTGTGTTTTTTTGTTATTAGGATTTGTTCATTAGCATAAGCATTTCAGAGTTTGATCATGTTAAGGATACTGTCTCTGTGGTGTGTCCAGCATTAGCTAAACAAGAGACTGACGGGTTTGTTCTTTTTTTAATTATAGAATTTGAAATTCAGTCTGTAAATTAATACTTATGTTTTTATTTATTAATTTTTTCTTGATCCAAGGGTTTGGAAGTTGGTGATGAGTTGGTTGAGTTTGGCTCTGTCACATCGGAGAACTTTGTCAACCTCCAGACAGTGGGCACTGTGTTACAACATTCTAAAGATGTGAGTACACAACTGTCTACCAAGTGTTTGGCTGTAACTTGAAGGGAGTAAAGGTAGACCAAGGCCCATCATCCAAATGGAGGAACTGTGAGGGTTGCCTGACTTGATGTACTGAATGGGAATTTCTAGAAAAAATATTGGCTATGACACAAGGAGCATTGAAGAAGAAGGTTCTTGTATTTTTCAGTACTGTTATCTTGTACTGTGAGCATATGTTCTTGTTCTCTGTTTTATCATCCTGTTTTTCATATTCCTCTTGTTTATGAATGATTTGTAGTTTAACACTTACACTCTTGCTTTTCCCATATTCCTCTTGTTTATGAATGATTTGTAGTTTAACACTTACACTCCTGCTTTTCCCATATTCCTCTTGTTTATGAATGATTTGTAGTTTAACACTTACACTCTTGCTTTTCCCATATTCCTCTTGTTTACGAATGATTGTAGTTTAACACTTACACTCTTGCTTTTCCCATATTCCTCTTGTTTATGAATGATTTGTGGTTTAACTCTTACACTCCTGCTTTTCCCATATTCCTCTTGTTTATGAATGATTTGTGGTTTAACTCTTACACTCCTGCTTTTCCCATATTCCTCTTGTTTATGAATGATTTGTAGTTTAACACTTACACTCCTGCTTTTCCCATATTCCTCTTGTTTATGAATGATTTGTAGTTTAACATTTACACTCCTGCTTTTCCCATATTCCTCTTGTTTATGAATGATTTGTTGTTTAACTCTTACACTCCTGCTTTCCTAATATGTCCCTTGTTTATGAGTTTTTCAGTTATTCACATACTACTTATTAACATTTTATGTTCTGTTTCAGAAGGCTGTCAAGGTTGTGGTAATCAGGAGAGGACAGATAGTCAAGCCAACTGTGGTTCCTACCACATGGAGTGGGCAAGGGTTGCTTGGGTGGGTCATCATCATCATTGGCATGTGTTATTACCAGATAACATGAATGGTCATGTCCTTCCACAGCCTTTCCACTTTTTTCATTATCTGAGATGATGACTGTGTTGTATTATCATGTCAGACTGGTTCTAAGGACTGTTATTGCCGGAGGTAGGGTGAAGAATTCGATCTCCACTCCAACGGCGTGCGTCTCAAACAGCCTCTGCCAGTCAAGTCCAGCTCCTGGCCTTCCAGTGGCAGAACTGTTTAAACTGACAGGAGAAGAGGGGAAGGCGAATATCTGGGGCCTGAAAACCAGACACTTAGGGTAGAGGAGTGGCACGTTTGGTAGCTCATCTACCGCTGTTGGCGAGATTCTTCAGCTGCCGTGCGTGGAGCGGTGCTCCTCCCGGCCAATGAAGAAAGATGCAAAAGGGGTTGCCGCGCGGCACCACTGCGGAAAAGGTGGTAGAAAGCATAAAGCGAAGCAAACAGTCAAATCATGGCACCTCTGGTCTGGAGGTCGGCCACGTCCTAAGTGCAGTCATATCGTGTGAAACGCATGAACCGGCTTAACCCAGAGGTTAAGACACTGCTGGCGAGACTCTTCGAATGCCGCACGTGGAGTGAAGCTCCTCCCGGTTAAGGAAGAAAATGTGAAAAGAAATAAGGGTTGCTGTGCGGCACCGATGTGAAAAGGTGAAGGAAAGGATAAAGTGAAATTTAATCAATATGTCCAGTAGCATCGCTGCGAGAGCTGCACATACCACGGCACCTCTGCTCTAGAGGCCGGCCACGTCCGAAATACACCTACACTGGTGAAATATGCCTAAACCGGCACACGCCAAGGGTGAAACTTGATGGCCAGGCATGTCACGCCACCTCCGCTCTAGAGGTCGGTCACGCCCGATATACACCCATACTGGTGAAATATGCCTAAACTGGCTCATACCAGGGGTGAAACTTGAAGGCTACGCATGTCGCGGTACCTCTGCTCTAGAGGCCGGTCACGTCCCAAACACGCCCATACTGGGATAATATGCCTAAACAGGCTCAACCCAGGGGTGGAAGTCACTAGTGGCGAGGATTCGTCCTCCTGGACAAAAGCTCCATCCTGGTCACAACTAGGAAGGGTAGCGGCCACAACCGCAAAATGCTGAAGTCGGAGATACTGGACCAGTGCAGTCTAGATAGGCAACTACCTCTCACCCGGCGGGGATGTTTGCGTATCCTAATCACGCTGAGGTTTTCCGGTGAGAAAGTCCAACACTGGACAGGATGGGCAACCACCTCTCACATGGTGGTGATACATGGGTATCTCAAAACACGTCGAGTTTTTCAGGTGAGAAAGTCCAACTCTGGCCTGGGTGGGCTACCACCTCTCACCCAGCGGGAATGCACTGATATCCAAAACACGCCGAGGTCTTCCGGTGAGAAAGTCCAACTCTAGACTAAACCGGTAAAACGAAAACCACGGTGAAACGCAATCCCGCTTCTGAGACCCACCAAGAATACAGGCTCAAGCCCTGAGATACTCTGAACCTCTTGTGGTCCTCTCGGGGATCTCGTGTGGTCCTTTCTTAAAAAGAATAGATGTAGTGTAAGAGGGTTGACTAGAGAGAGGAGATGGAATGTAAGAGGGTTGATTAGAGAGAGGAGATGGAATGTAAGAGGGTTGATTAGAGAGAGGAGATGGAATGTAAGAGGGTTGATTAGAGAGAGGAGATGGAATGTAAGAGAGTTGATTAAAGAGAGGAGATGTGGTGTAAGATGTGTGATTAGAGAGAGTAGATGTAGTGTAAGTAGGTTGATTAGAAAGAAGAACTGTAATGTAAAAGGGTTGATTAGAGAGAGGAGATGGAATGTAAGAAGGTTGAATAGAGAGAGTAGATGTAGTGTAAGAGGACTGACTAGAGAGAGGAGATGTAGTGTAAGAGGTTTGATTAGAGAGAGGAGATGGAATGTTTGAGGGTTGATTAGAGGAAGCACATGTATAATTATAATGGATGATAGGAGGAAAAGATGGAGCATGTAGTAGCTGATTGGAAAGAGTTAAATTTAGATATTTTAGTGAAAAGTTGTGAATATCAAAGAAAACACATATGTGAGCATCATTGTTGAACATACGCTTTAGTTTCTCAGATTCCAGGGCATACTATGTTCATGTTTGACCAGCATACAGCATGAGATTGTTGTTGGCTCTGCTTTTTATTCATTTAGCAAGCAGCAGAATAAATGTCAGGGTCAGTGCTTCTAGATTTCTTGTAGATGTATCTAATATCATTGTCTCTCAACTGTAACATTTTGTAGGAATAATTCAGTAATACAAAAAAAAATGTTAAATTTTTAAAGTGATAATAATTGAATAATTCACACTTGTTTTTAAAACATGTTCTACAGTTTGAAAAAAAAAATTGTTTAAAGTAACCTCTCGCTTGGTTTGAAATTTGCTGCCTCTTTCACTCATCTTTCTTTCTCTGTCAAAGAGAATATATATATATATATATATATATATATATATATATATATACACGCATACACACACACACACGAGAGAGAGAGAGAGAGAGAGAGAGAGAGAGAGAGAGAGAGATTAGAGATACATATGACTGAGCTCTGATTAAGAGAAAAAAAAACCAGAAGTGATTTTAAAGGTAATATATTTAAGGTGTCAAGAAGTGTTTGTGCTTTGTGTGTAATGTTGTCAGCTTCTTAAATAATGTGTTTCATGATTATGTTTGTTCCATTTTATGACCCAATGTTTTAAACAAGTATTTGTGTTTCAATTACAGTATTACTTCAGCAGAAGTTCTGTGTTTTAGCAAGTGTGAATTTAATTGATTGCTTCTTCTTATTATCATGTGACCTGCTTATTTGCAAACAGTGAAAAAGACAAGAGTTAAAACAGTTTTTTTATTTCCCAGCAAACCTGAACTAAAGGAGTACTTTAATTGGTGTATCTTTGTTCAGTTTGCTAACTAGATGCCACATGTTTCGTGAAATTGAGCGTTTCTTATGCTCAGATACAAAGTCATCCGGACTGAGTTCAGAGGGGAACATTTGCAGTTAAAATCATCCATTCTTGGTTAAATCCTTCTTTTTTGGTTAAAATCATCCTTTCTTGGTTAAATTCATCTTTTCTTGGTTAACATCATCCTTTCTTGGTTAAAGCCATCTTTTCTTGGTTAAAACCATCCTTTCGTCTCCATCATTCACTCATACATTAAATCCAGTCTCTCATGGATGTGGCAGCTTGTCTTTGGTTTTCAGCATCGTCACACATAATTCTTCTGAAGGGAGCTCGGGTTTGGCTCAGTCCATTGTCTGAGAGGGTTGTGTAGCTACTAGCATGTCTGAGTGGGTTGTGTAGCTCCTAGTATGTCTGAGTGGGTTGTGTAGCTCCTAGCATGTCTGATTTGGTCGTGTAGCTCCTAGCATGTCTGATTTGGTTGTGTAGCTCCTAGCATGTCTGATTTGGTTGTGTAGCTCCCAGCATGTCTGAGTGGGTTGTGTAGCTCCCAGCATGTCTGAGTGGGTTGTGTAGCTCCTAGCATGTCTGATTGGGTTGTGTAGCTCCTAGCATGTCTGCTTGGGTTGTGTAGCTCCTAGCACGTCTGAGTGGGTTGTGTAGCTCCTAGCATGTTTGGAGAACAGATGCTGATCACATCTCTTCAATGTAGGCAGCAAACAGGTTAGTAGAAGAAGTGATCAGTCTGTAGTACAGATGCTGTCTCAGCATACAGCAACCTGATAAAGTTGAAAGTGCTGTAAAATAGCAGTCAGAAGTTAGCTATAACAAAGCATCCATGGACAGAAGTTAGTTATAACAAAGCATCTGTGGATAGAAGTTAGCTATAACAAAGCATCCATGGACAGAAGTTAGCTATAACAAAGCATCTGTGGATAGAAGTTAGCTATAACAAAGCATCTATGGACAGAAGTTAGCTATAACAAAGCATCTGTGGACAGAAGTTAGCTATAACAAAGCATCTGTGGACAGAAGTTAGCTATAACAAAGCATCTGTGGACAGAAGTTAGCTATAACAAAGCATCTGTTCACAGAAGTTAGCTATAACAAAGCATCTGTGGACAGAAGTTAGTTATAACAAAGCATCTGTTCACAGAAGTTAGCTATAACAAAGCATCTGTTCACAGAAGTTAGTTATAACAAAGCATCCATGGACAGAAGTTAGTTATAACAAAGCATCTGTGGACAGAAGTTAGCTATAACAAAGCATCCATGGACAGAAGTTAGTTATAACAAAGCATCTGTGGACAGAAGTTAGTTATAACAAAGCATCTGTGGACAGAAGTTAGCTATAACAAAGCATCTGTTCACAGAAGTTAGCTATAACAAAGCATCCATGGACAGAAGTTAGTTATAACAAAGCATCTGTGGACAGAAGTTAGCTATAACAAAGCATCTGTGGACAGAAGTTAGCTATAACAAAGCATCTGTGGACAGAAGTTAGCTATAACAAAGCATCTATGGACAGAAGTTAGCTATAACAAAGCATCTGTGGATGGAGTAGCTCAGAATGATGATATTGTTGTTGCATCTTTCTGACAAAAATGGGAAGAGTAAGGACTGCTTCATTCAGTTTGTCATCCCAGTCCCAGTATGTGCTTCTGTTTTCCTTGTGTGAGTGTTTTCATGAGAGTGTAACAAGGTTAGAGATTCTTAAAAACTAAAACACATACATTCACCTGAAACAGACATTACCTAGACAGGAGGAAGCTGAGCAAGAGAAGAGTAGCTAGAGAGTGGTAGTGGCTAGAAAGTGGTAGTGGCTAGAGAGTGGTAGTAACTAGAGAGTGGTAGTGACTAGAGAGTGGTAGTGACTAGAGAGTGGTAGTGACTAGAGAGTGGTAGTGACTAGAGAGTGGTGGTGACTAGAGAGTGATAGTGGCTAGAGAATGGTAGTGGCTAGAGAGTGGTAGTGACTAGAAAGAGGTAATGGCTAGAGTGGTAGTGGCTAGAGAAGGTAGTGACTAGAGAGTGGTAGTGGCTAGAGAAGGTAGTGGCTAGAGAGTGGTAGTGGCTAGAGAAGGTAGTGACTAGAGAGTGGTAGTGACTAGAGAGTGGTAGTGACTAGAGAGTGGTAGTGACTAGAGAGTGATAGTGGCTAGAGAATGGTAGTGGCTAGAGAGTGGTAGTGACTAGAAAGAGGTAATGGCTAGAGTGGTAGTGGCTAGAGAAGGTAGTGACTAGAGAGTGGTAGTGGCTAGAGAAGGTAGTGGCTAGAGAGTGGTAGTGGCTAGAGAAGGTAGTGACTAGAGAGTGGTAGAGACTAGAGAATAGTAGTGGCTAGAGAGTGGTGAATAAGGTGCCATTTTAGTACTGTCAGATGAGATAAGCTGTCAGAAACTGACCTGGACATCTGTCAAACATGGAGGATGTTACCAGTTTTTTTTTTCCCTTTTGGATTTTCAAGAAAAGCTAACATCAGAAAGCTAAGAGCAAACAAACACAGAATGTTAGACAATAACATAACCCAGCACATTGTTCATTGTTTAGAATCTTTTTTGGAAGCCGGGGGGGGGGGGGGAATAAAGTGGTTTAAACATCATGACATCATGCTACAATAGATACAAAGCAACTGAAGAACACAGTGGAACTGGATGTAGGCTACAGAATAATATTTTTCTGGGAAAATGAGAGCAGTTGAACTGTTTGACAAAGAGTAAAAAAAAAGGACGAAGTATTTTGTCAATTAACCTGTATTATAAATTATAAACAAAACAGTTTGATTCATCACAGTAGCAGAAGTATCCACTTATTGATGGAAATTATCACTTAACAAAAACAGGAGACAGCAGAACTCATATAATATACAAAAGAGGCTAAAGGGTATTATTACATCCAAAGAAAGACCAGTCTTTTAGCAAAACTGGCACTTTATTAACATCAAGTAAAGACCAAAAGCAAAGATGGGCTGAACACCTCCAAGAAATACTTAATCGATTACACCCAAAAGAATTGATAGACCTTGAAACTGACTTACCAATCTCACAACTAAATATCAACCAAGATGAAATTACATGCAACAAAACTGAAACAGCAGTGAACCTAATGACTAACAACAAAGCTGCATGTGAAGATGAAGTAACAGCCAGAATGTTAAAAACTATTAACAGTGACAACATGAGACAGCTACAGAGAATGTGTAATAAAGTTTGGAAAGAAAAAAAAAGTCCCGTCTAAATGGGACAAAAGGAATCATTGTTAGAATGCCAAAAAAAGGGAACTGCAGTAATTGGAGAGGAGTAACCTTACTATCAGCTGTGTCAAAAGTATTTTGCTTAGTTATTCTGAATAGAATTCAAGATAAAGTGGATACTGCAATGAGAGAAGAACAGGCAGGATTTCAGAAAGGGAGAAGCTGTCTCGACCAAATCTTCACTCTAAGAATAATATCTGAAAAACATTTTGAAAAGCAAAAATCATTAATCCTGAACTTCATAGACTTTAAAAAAGCATTTGATAGCATACACAGAGAATCATTATGGAGGATTTTAAGAATATATGGAATACCATCTAAGATTGTCAACATCATTAGTGACCTTTACAATGGATATGTTTGTGCAGTCAACACAGATGAAGCAATGAGTGAATGGTTTCAGATTTAAACAGGCGAGAAACAAGGATGTATATTATCTCCCTTGCATTTTTGAATTGCCGTAGACTACATAATGAAAAAATGCTGCACAGGTAAAACAGGCATTGATTGGGTATGTGTGACCAAATAGAAGATCTTGATTTTGCTGATGACATAACTCTTATCAGTGACAATGTGAAATCAGTGCAAGAAAAAACAGATTGCCTGTCTTCACAGGCTAACAAAATAGGACTTGAAATTAACAAGGGAAAAACATAAATAATGAAACTTCCCATTAATTAAGAATGAAAAATATACATAAAAGGAACAGCTGTTGAAGAAGTAAACCAATTTGCATACCTCGGCAACTACATAGACCAGGACGGTGACATCAGAAAGGAAGTTAGAATTTGCAAAACCAGTGTTGACCTTCAAGAATCTTGAGAATGGCAATAAAAAGTTATAAGCACAAAAACCAAGCTAAGATTATTCATTTCAAATGTAATATCCACCCTCATTTATGCATGCAAAAGCTGGAAAACAATAAAGAAATAGACAACAAATTAAACTCTTTTGAAAACAAATGCCTAAGGAAAATACTCAGTATAAAGTGGAATGAATTCAAGAATGCAGAGATAAGACAGATAAGTGAACAACAACCTGTCTCATGTGTGATCAGAAAAAAGAAGATGGGCATATGTAGGTCACGTGATGAAAAGAAACAGTCAGAGAATCCCAAAAACAAGCTATCAAGTGGAACACAAAAGGCCAAAGAAAAAAGAGGGCGAACACGTGAAACTCTAAAGAGCACATTGTTAATAGACGCCAAATTAGTAGGCATAGAATCCCTTGAAGAGGTTGAACAGCTTGCGGAAAACAGGAAAACTTGGCAAACTTCAATGCGAGTCCTATGTGATGTTTAACTGCACAGGAAGGATGTAAGATCATGTTTAAAAAAAAGATCAAAAGGGTTAAAGCTGTGTGTCAAGTATTTAGTGCATTTAGAACAGTACACGTTTGTTTTACCAGCTCAAGTCTATGTGGTCATCGCTTGTAAATGCAATAGAACTATGAGTTGATGAAATTGTTCTTTGTTTATCATTTTGTTTTGAGAAGCTACCATGAAAACATGGATTAAACATGAAAATAGGAAATTTTGAGACTAATGTGGATTCAGATTTTGAAAATAGAGACATGACCTCGCAGATTCAGACACAGTACAAAGACGTGAGACAAAAAAGGTCTCTAGCACAAAGAGCAATTTACTCCCAGTGACATGAGACAAAGGAAAGTCTCCACCACAAAGAGCAATTTACTCCCAGTGACATGAGACAAAGGAAAGTCCCCAGCACAAAGAGCAATTTACTCCCTGTGACATGAGACAAAGGAAAGTCTCCAGCACAAAGAGCAATTTACTCCCAGTGACATTAGACAAAGGAAAGTCCCCAGCACAAAGAGCAGTTGACTCCCAGTGACATGAGACAGAGGAAAGTCTCCAGCACAAAGAGCAATTGACTACCAGTGACATGAGACAAAGGAAAGTACCCAGCACAAAGAGCAATTTACTCCCAGTGACATGAGACAAAGGAAAGTCTCCAGCACAAAGAGCAATTGAGACTCCCAGTGACATGAGACAAAGGAAAGTCTCCTGCAAAAAGAGCAATTGAGACTCCCAGTGACATGAGACAAAGGAAAGTCTCCTGCAAAAAGAGCAATTGAGACTCCCAGTGACATGAGACAGAGGAAAGTCTCAAGCACAAAAAAGCAATTGAGACTCCCGATGACATGAGACAAAGGAAAGTCTCCACCACGAAGAGCAATTAAGACTCCCAGTGACATGAGACAAAGGAAAGTCTCCAGCTAAAAAAGCAATTAAGACTCCCAATGACATGAGAGAAAGGAAAGTCTCCAGCACAAAGAGCAATTGAGACTCCCAGTGACATGAGACAAAGGAAAGTCTCCAGCACAAAGAGCAATTTACTCCCAGTGACATGAGACAAAGGAAAGTCTCCAGCACAAAGAGCAATTGACTCCCTGTGACATGAAACAAAGGAAAGTCTCCAGCACAAAGAGAAATTTACTCCCAGTGACATGAGACAAAGGAAAGTCTCCAGCACAAAAAGCAATTGACTCCCAGTGATATTAGACAAAGGAAATTCCCCAGCACAAAGAGCAATTGACTCCCAGAGACATGAGACAAAGGAAAGTCTCCAGCACAAAGAGCAATTGAGGCTCCCGGTGACATGAGACAAAGGAAAGTCTCCAGCACAAAGTTCAATTGAGACTCTCATTGACATGAGAGAAAGGAAAGTCTCCATCACAAAGAGCAATTGACTCGCGGTGACACGAGGATAGACATTCCATTTAAAAAAAGTACATGCGCTCTGCCTGGAGAAACTTGAAGGTCATGGTCATATTCGTACTTGACCTTCACCCCACCCAAGTTTTATCCAGTGAAACCAGGCACAGAAGAATGACAGCCAGTACTCAAAGCCAAGACATAAAGTGTTCTTCCCAGACAAACCACAGTTTAGGTTGCGCTATGAATCTTCATATTCTCAACATCTGAAGCTCTGGAAGCAAATGAGGGCAGCCAGTGGCGGATCTTCTGTTTGTAGACGTAGGCGCCAAATGTTCAGTGTTGATTACGTCAGAATATTATTCACTTTCTGTCTGTGCTAACAACAAAAAATCGTGAGCACAATGTAAAAAAAAACAAGAGTGGAGTTAGCTATTTACGGACACGATCCTCGTCGTATGAGTTTTATCTAGAGCTGTAAACTGTTAACATGAAACACTCGTCTCTTTAAGCTGTACCCTCGAGACACAACACACTTAACTTAACAAGTGTATCAGCTCAGATAAGAGCAAAGAAGTAAGCGTAGGCGGTCATCTTTCTCCATCTCTTTCAATTCCCCCCTCCCCCCCCCCCCCAACACTTGTTTGGAATCATGATGATCGCTGTTTTCCTGCCAAACCTTGCAGTCAGGTCATCCAAGTATTTCTGTCTACTTCAACCTCTTTGTCTTTTGCCACTTATCTTTCCAGTCATGACCAATTCGTGTCTGCTGATGTGTCCGAGAAACATTGATTATCTTTTTTCTTATGTACGGCATTAAACGTCATGATAATCTAGAGTCTTGGAATGGTATATAATGGGAAAAAGAAAGAGAGGAAGACCAAAGCGAAGATGGTTGCAAGACATCGTTGATGATCTGCAATTGGATGCATCAGCAGCAGGCCAACTTTCTTACAACCGAGATGCCTACAGGAGTGCTGTTAGGGAGGCAAAGTTTCGCAAAGGGCATGCAAATCAATGAATGACGGCACTAGTTTGAGATGCTCCTTTGCCCGCTGTTATACGAGTACTTCTTCATTTGTATTTCTGGCTGTCAGTGGTATGTGAAGCTTACTTATTAAGAACCACATTTTAGTAACGTTTATTCTCTTTCTTAATTGTTTAATAATTGTCCATGTTTCACTTTCTTAAAGTACAATATGTTCTATACAGCATCTTAGAACTCTCTTTATTACTGCAAATGACAGCTTTTGATATGTTAATATGTAGTACTTTGAATGTATCACTCATGAAATCTTCAGACATACATACAGGCTAACAATAAATTCAACTTACGAACAGACTTAGGTACGAAACTCTTTCGTAATCCGAGGACTGTCCGTATGTGCTAATAAATTCTGAATGTTACAAGCAGAGAATGAAACAATATTTACACTAATTACCAGAGGCACAGACTGGAGTCGATCGACCCGGACTTGTGCGAACTGGGTCATTTTAAAGGCTGGACGTGGGCTTGTCTTGAAGGTGAAGAATAGAGACTAGGACTCGTCTTGGTGGTGGAGAACAGAGACTAGGACGTCTTGAAGGTGGAGAATAGAGACTAGGACTCGTCCTGAAGGTTAAGAATAGAGACTAGGTCTCGTCTTGATGGTTAAGAATAGAGACTAGGACTCGTCTTGATGGTTAATAATAGAGACTAGGACTCGTCTTGAAGATGGAGAATAGAGACTAGGACTCGTCTTGAAGATGGAGAATAGAGATTAGGACTCGTCTTGAAGATGGAGAATAGAGACTAGGACTCGTCTTGAAGGTGGAGAATAGAGACTAGGACTCGTCCTGCGATGTGGTAGTTTTTGTAGTCACTGGACTCGACGGCTACACCTCTTTCTACTGCGCGGTATTACAGAGATAACGCTTGATTCGGTTATGCCATTGGCTTATGTGCTGTCGAACATATATAATTTGAATCTACGGTCTGTTGAGTTTTGCCACGTGCACGTGTACTGTATTAAAACAGATATTATGTTTGATGTAGACAGAGTAATGGCGAGAAAGATGAGCACAGCACGTGACGCCAGTTAAATAGACGCCATCAAATAGAAGGATTTTTAAGATTAGCCACTCTCATTTATAATGCTAGTCCTGTTTTACTGAGAGAGAGAGGAGAGAGATTTAGATGGATAATTTAAGTCTGTAGATTTGTGTAACAACTTTCAGCGTATAGAAGAGTTACCAAGGTGAGCATGTCTTTACAAACAGAAGGAACTAACAACAAAGAAACTCAGAAATTTAAGAAGCGGGTCTAGTGGGAGCTGATGGAATACTGAAGATGAATACTGTATTCTTAAAATAGTTTAATACTGTTTAGTACTTTAAAATGTGTAAATTATTGCTGAGATGCAAGAGAAAACGAAGTATATATATATATATTATATACATACATACATACATACATACATACATACATACATACATACATACATACATACATACATACATACACACATACATACACATACATGTGTAGTCACTTTCATTTATTTTACTTTCTTCTTCACTATCACAACTCACAACCTCTTGTTCTTGCTGGAATAAACCACTGCTAATCTGGAGGTCGGAATCAACGTTCATTTTACTTTTGACTCGTAGACTTGAGATTTGAATTGAGACTTGCAAGGCTAAAACTTTGTTAAAAAATTAAAAAACAAGTGTAAAGACTTGCAAGTTATTTTAAATGATTTGAGACTTGATTTAAGATTTGAAGGTAGTTATTTGAGACTTGACTTAAGACTGGCCATGAAGGACGAGAAACCATCTTTTCAAATTGCTCAGAATTTTTTACTGTTTCTTATGCACACGTTTCTCTTGACAATCTGCAGCACTGACATGTAAACTTACCATTAGACTTTATGTGTAAATACAGCACAGATATATAAAGTTACCATTAGACTTTATGTGTAAATACAGCACAGATATATAAAGTTACCATTAGACTTTATGTGTAAATACAGCACAGATATATAAAGTTACCATTAGACTTTATGTGTAAATACAACACAGACATATAAAGTTACCATTAGACTTTATGTGTAAATACAACACAGACATATAAAGTTACCATTAGACTTTATGTGTAAATACAACACAGATGTATAAAGTTACCATTAGACATTATGTGCAAATACAGTACATACATATAAACGTATTATTGGGAGTAATTGTGTAAGTTGAAGTGACCAGCTGACTTCTATTGTACAGGACAGTCCTGTATTTTAGAAATATGTCTCCGGAACCGTAGTGCTTCGATCTTGACGCACCAGTGTCCCTTATTCTAAAACATATGTGCCATATTGTTCATTATTCTCATTTTTAATTGCTGCATGTTCGAACAAAACCAAGAGTTCTTTAATTATCTTAGTGAAAATATTGCTCTTTTAATTAATAAAATTGATTCTGTAGAGAAGTACAGGTAAACCTGATTGGTACATCTGTTAGTAAATTTGTAGACTTAGTCTATTTATTAGAATATTAGGTTAAAAAGGAAAGTTTACTGTAAATTCCGGTCTCCCTCCCTCTCTCTCTCTCTCTCTCTCAGAATGTCAGAAATTATGTTAGACTTACCAATTCTTAACCCTTTTGAAATAAAATGAGTGAATGAATGAATGAATGAATGAATGAATCTTTCTCTCTCCTCTCCCTCCTGTATAAAACTATGAAAACATAAGAAATAATGCAATAATTACCGGTATTTGTCCTTATTGTTTTCTCTTACAAATTATTACAGGGCGACAGAGCATGATGGGAATGTTGGTTGCGGGTACAAAAAAAATGGTGATTTGTGAAGGGCAACAAACAGTACGTGCGCTGTTATTGTGCCTGCACATGTGATTGTGTTAAAGTGAAAAGTAAGTTAAATCTACGAAAGGTCATTTCTATCAGCAGTTTGGTCTCCAGCAAGGATGACTGAAATTGTAAAAGGTCTTTATAGAACACGGATGCTGCAAGAAAAGCCATGCAGATCCTGCTAGGGGAGATAAACGTCACACATATTTTTTTCTTTTTCTTAATATATAAATAGATCTGAAGTGGCCGGTTTCTGAAGCAGTGAAGTTGGTTGCTACAAAGAAGTTGTATAAGTGGTTTTTGTACAAAGCAGTTGTACAAGTGGTAAAATATGTAAAGTGAAGTTCCTAGTTCCTACAATTTTTAAAAATGTAACACACAATTAGTCAGTCAGGCATTTGCATGTCCCTTGCGGAACTTTGCCTCCCTAACAGCTCTCCTGTAGGCTTCTCAGTTGTAAGCAAGATGGCCTGCTGCTGATACATCCATTTACAGATTATCAACGATGTCTTGCAGCCATCTTCTCCTTGGTCTTCCTCTCTTTCATGCGGAGGTGGGGAGGAAAGGAGGCTGGAGTTGGGATCAACAATTCAGTTTAAATTTGAAAACAGTTTTAATGAATAGGCTAGGTCTACAACTTTACTTACAAATGTACCAATCAGACCTGCTTGCTGTACATCTCTACAGAATCAGTTTCCATAATAAAACAACATCTTCAGTAAAATAAGTAAAAATAAATTATTAGTACTTCGAAATATGCGACGATCAAAGATGAGAATACGGGAAAATATGGGACATGTGTCTGAAGACAGGGGATATGCAAAAGTCCCGACTGAAATAACACGGTACCTGAGACAAATTATTAAAATACTTGACTATCCCGTACAATACAGTACGGCTGGTCACTGTAACAACACATACACACACTGAGAGAGAGAGAGGGGGGGAGAGAGAGATGGAGAGAGAGAGAACGAGATATGTGATGTGCATTCTACACATATTTCAACTATCACACACATAAATACTATTTTCACAGACGAAAAGGCAATTGACTACTTCATAAACTGATTTAATGAATCCTAGGGACATAGCTCCAGATACTGTTATTATGAAGTAAACAAGATATACCAGATAAAAACCAGAATAATACGCAATATTTATTTGCACATGAGGAACAAAAAAGGGACAATAAAACTTCTTCATTCATCTCTGAGAAGTTCACAGTTGTACCGATGAGCTGTTGAATGTTCCAGTCTGATACTCTCAGAGACAGAGTTCATGTAGGATGAAGGCATAGAGCAATGGGGGCTTGTGCTTTCAGTAGATTGTGTGATCACAGAAAGGGAGATGACTGGCACTATGGTGTTAGTTGTACCAGAAAGCTGTACTTCGACTCTTAGACTTTCTCTGGACATCAGGACGGAGGACAATGACGTTTTGATAATGTATGACGTAGATAAGAAAATAAAACTTAAAATTACGTGACAGCCTAATCACTGAGGAATGCACAGTGTAAAATGTGAAGTTCTCAATACAGTGTAAGTGATACTGGACACTTTATACACATTTTTACTTTTTTTTTTTTTTGCAGAAAAAGAACAAATATATCCGCACTACAAGAACTTAATATTGAAGAAGGTTGGCTAGTAAGGAAAGATAAACAGAGGAAGCTTAAATATTTTGGACATATTAAACTTCATGAGAATTTATAGAAGACCGTCTCGGAAGGGTACATAATGGGAAAAAAGACAGAAAGATCAAGGCGAAGATGGCTGCAGGACATCGTTGATAATCTGCACATTGACGTAACAGCAGCAGGGCATCTTGCTTACTACCTTGAGGCCTACAGGAGAGCTGTTAGGGAGGCAAAGTTCCGCAAGGGACATGCAAATGACTGAGTGACTGATTGCTCCTATACTGTAAGTATTTGTATTTTTGTAATGTTCTAAATGATGGTAAAATCCGGGATGAGGTGGGCATTATTATGTTAAATGTAGCTGCAAAGAGCCTTGTAGAATGGGAACATGTGAACAGTCGTATAATAAGAGCATGATACAACCTACGACACGGAAGAATGACAATAATACAGTGTTATGCTCCCACGAATGATGCAGATGATGATGTGAAACACGACTTCTATCACCAACTACAACAAATCATCAACAAAGTCCCTAAACACGACATCCTAATTGTTATGGGGGACTTCAATGCTAAGATAGGGAAGGATAATACCGATGATGAAAAAGTGATGGGGACAGAAGGAATTGACATGGTTAATCAGAACGGAGAAAGATTAATTGAAATATGTCTAACAGAGGGCATGGTCATTGGAGGCACAATATTCCCACACAAAGAGATACATAAAACAACGTGGATATCTCCAGATGATAGAACTAGAAACCAGATAGATAATTTTTGTATTATAAAGCAATACAGAACATCTCTCGTAGATGTAAGGGCTTATAGGGGTGCAGATGTCAACAGTGATCACAACCTGTGCATAGGGAAAATAAAACTAAAATTGAAAAGCCAACACAGGAAATCAGTACACAGAAAGATAAACAGCCACAGCCTACAAGAAGAAAATACTAACATTAATTTCAATCAGGAACTCGCCAATCATTCCAAAACACCCAGTGAAGTTGAGGAGATAGTTATAGATGAATTATGGAATACTTAAGGCACAGCCATAATCACAGCAGCAAAAGCAAGCGCTGGACTGAAAAAAACCAAATAGAAAATCATGGATATCAGATAAAACATGGAAGTATATACATGAAAGACGAGCAGTCAAATTAGATAAGTTGAATGCAAAAACAGATCTTGGAAAAGATCTGGCGAAAGCAACATACAAAGAAATAGACAAGAAAGTGAAAAGTTCAGCTAGAACGGATAAAAGAGAATACATAGACAATATGGCGAAAGAGGCAGAAAAAGCAGTAAAAACAAGAGACAGCAAAACTGTATATAACATACAAAAGAGGCTAACAGGTACTATTAAATCTAAAGAAAGACCAATACTTAGCAAAACTGGAACCCTATTAACATCAACTACAGACCAAAAGCAAAGATGGGCTGAACACTTCCAAGAAATACTTAATCGACCATACCCAAAAGAGTTGTTAAACCTTGAAACTGACTTACCAGCCCCACAACTAAATGTCAGCCTAGATGAAATTAAATTGCATGAAATTGAAACAGCAGTGGATTTAATGGCTAACAACAAAGCTGCAGGTGAAGATGAAATAACACCCGAAATGCTAAAAGCTATCAATAGTGACAACATGAGACAACTACAGAGAATGTTTAACAAGATTAGGAAAGAAGAAAAAGTCCCTTCTAATTGGTAGAAAGGAATCATTCTTAAAATACCCAAAAAAGGCAACCTTAGTGACTGTAACAAATGGAGAGGAGTAACCTTAATATCGGTTGTGTCAAAAGTATTTTGCAAGGTCATTTTGAATAGACTCAAAGATATAGTGGATACTGCAATGAGAGAAGAACAAGCAGGATTTCGAAAAGAGAGAAGCTGTCTCAACCAGATCTTTACTAAAAAATAATGAAAATTCCTCTCAATCAAAATGGGAAAATAGACATAGAAGGGACAGATATTGAAGAAGTCAATCAATTTGCATACCTTGGCAGCTACATAGACCAGAATGGTGACACTAGAAAGGAAGTTAGGATCAGAACTGCAAATGGAGTAGCAATCTTCAAGAATCTTGAGAACATATGGAATTCAAAAGTTATAAGCACAAAAATCAAGTTAAGACTATTCAATTAAAATTTAATATCCACCCTCATTTATGCATGCGAAAGCTGGAAAACAACTAACGAAATAGAAAAAGAAATAGACTCTTTTGAAAACAAATGCCTAAGGAAAGTACTCGGCATCAAGTGGAATGAATTCAAGAGCAATGCAAAGATAAGAGAGATGACTGAACAACAACCAGTCTCATGGGTGATCAGGAAAAGGAGATGGACATATGTTAGTCGCTTGATCAGAAGAAATGAACAGAGAATCCCAAAACAAGCTATCAAGTGGAACACAACAGGCCGAAGAAAAAGAGGCAGGCCGGGTGAAATTCTGAAGAGTACATTATTAAGAGAGGCCAAATTAACAGGCATAAAATCCTTTGATGAGGTTGAAAGACTCGCCGAAGACAGGAAAAATTGGAACTACTTTGCGAGCCCTATGTGACGTATAACGGCACGGGAAGGAGATAAGATAAGAATGTTCTAAAGTTGGTCCACTGGTAGCTCTTCTTGGTTACAGAATTGATTTTAATGAATATCCTAATAAATTTTACTGTACTGACTACGAGGTGTACATTGTACAGTACACATGTCTGTAGCTTATCCTTCGTTGAACATCGATCTCTTGATAACCAGTCTTAAAACGCCTCGTCTATACATGATTCTGTTTCAGTGAGGGTAGTGTTTAGAGTGTTTGTGATGCCCTCTGCCCTCGTTTCACTAGATGGGATCTTTCCTTTTTCCCTGGAGCCCTAGCCTCTATTACTGTTCGCTCCAGGACATTATGGTGTTTCGTATAGTCAAAGACGGGTAAATGTTTTTCCCTGATAGAACCGAATGGCCAGTTTTCGTTCACGTTCATTAAAAATACTTGTATTCTTCTCCTATCTTTCCAATATAGTATGTGGAATCTTCTGTAATATATCATCTAGATTAAAAATACTTGTATTCTTCTCCTATCTTTTCGAGATGTTCTGTGGAATCTTCTGTAATATGTCATCTAGATTAAAAATACTTGTATTGCTTCTCCTATCTTTCCAAGATGTTCTGTGGAATCTTCTGTAATATGTCATCTAGATTAAAAATACTTGTATTGTTTCTCCTATCTTTCCAAGATGTTCTGTGGAATCTTCTGTAATATGTCATCTAGATTAAAAATACTTGTATTGTTTCTCCTATCTTTCCAAGATGTTCTGTGTAATCTTCTGTAATTTGTCATCTAGATTAAAAATACTTGTATTGTTTCTCCTATCTTTCCAAGATGTTCTGTGTAATCTTCTGTAATTTGTCATCTACATTAAAAATACTTGTATTGCTTCTCCTATCTTTTCGAGATGTTCTGTGTAATCTTCTGTAATTTATCATCTAGATTAAAAATACTTGTATTGCTTCTCCTATCTTTCCAAGATGTTCTGTGTAATCTTCTGTAATTTGTCATCTAGATTAAAAATACTTGTATTCTTCTCCTATCTTTCCGAGATGTTCTGTGAAATCTTCTATAATTTATCATCTAGAAAAACGATTTATAATCTGGCTCCAAATATTGCACAGCTACTCGGCTCAGGCGCCTTTCATCTTAAAAGAAGATACGAGTAATTCCAGGTTAAAGAGACCAAAGTTAAAATCTCAGAGACCAGGAGACCTGGGGAAGGCGTGACACCGCGGGCAGGTGGAGTTATAAGTTTCTATATTTAATATTATTATAAGGCTAGTTTCAGCTTTTGAGCTGCTAGCACTGTAGTTCCGATCTCTCTCTCTCTCTCTCTCTCACTCTCTCTCTCTCTCGCTCTCTCTCTCTCTCTCTCTCTCTCCGTCTCGCTGTATATATCTTTGTCAAAAATATTACTTATATGTGGTCATACCATCATATGATGACGTAAAACTTTAGCACCAAAGAAATGTCAGAGGAGAAAAAACATCGTGACCACAAGAGTTTGTGATACACACTGAGAATACCAAGAGCCATAAAGGGAGGTAAGTACATGCAAATTATAAACGTAAAGACTAGAATAAGAAGAACCAATGATAACGAAGTAGGAATAATTAGTAACCAATTGTAGAAAAGCACAACTGAAAAAATAATAAGAAAGAGAGAGAGAGAGAGAGAGAGAGAGATAACTGAAAAAATAAAGAAATGAAAACTGAAAAAGGCAAGATATTTCAGAAATAAGCACATGATATAACTGAATAACTTAAAAACTGGAAAGTTAAACCAAAGAAGAAAGATAGTGAACGAAATATGAATTTAGGTCTAAATTTTAAAAAAATACAACATAAAAATCACTGAATTTCGACAAACGATGAATGAGAACTGGTAATGAATATTGAGATAAACAATGAGTAATGCCATTAGGGTTGGTACCAATCCCCTTCACCACCACCAAGTATAGACCACCTCTCGGGCAAATTACCTGTCTGTACAGTGCCATGTTGCCAGGCGACAGCCGCCATGCTTTTCCACAATTTTCTATTCCGGGTGTTAATTATGAGCTGGGCTGGTACTCTTTCTCCATGCCACCTCGTCAGTCCATCTGTCATATTCTCTCTTTGTCTGCCTCAGTCTCTTTTACCCTCTATCTTTCCTGTTGTTATCAAATATTCCAGCCCACCTGCTCTCATGACGTGTCCTACAAATTTAGTTTGTCTCTCCCAGAATTTTGTTATTGCTTGTCTCCCTTCTTTTGCCTCTTTCAGGACCTTTTCGCTGTCTGTGCTATCTTTAGTATTCGTCAAAGCAACCACACGTCCTTGGCCTCCAGGTGGCGCTGCACTTCCCTGGTAACTGTCCATGTTTCACATCCAGAAAACATGATTGATTTAACATAACACTGGAGCGCTCTTTTTCTCGTGTAGAAATCAGACAGAATTCTTAATAATGTGGGTTGTTTTTTTTTACGAATGTTTCACAAAGTCATTTTTCATTTCCTCTGACAGTGTGATCCAGTCTGGTCCTCCCCTCGCCACGCCCCCACTTCTTCTCTCTTCGTGATGTTTCTGTAAATAAACAATAACTGTGAATGAGATTGATGCACTTCTTAAAGTAAGATAAAAATGATGAGTCTCAAAAGACGTAGAGAAAGAGTAAACAGTAAATCTGTAAACACCGTGTACACTCTAGATTATGTTATGATGAAGAAGAACCGACGGACCGCAAATAAAACCACGTCTGAAAATGTAATAGAACTTTGAGATTTTCTAAAGATATATTTGTCATCGCTGTCAAACACAATTTCCTATCTCTGAAGATCATCAAGCCACGCCAGCTGATGTGCCACTTGTATCTCTAATCAGTTGAGTGTATAGTTCTGTCACGAGTATTTCTCTCTTGAGTGGCATCTTAGTTTAAAACTGATGATATCAAATGTTCTAACTTCTGGAGTTAAACGCGACAAGTGCTGTAAAGTTAACGAAAGTTCGACTAAGTGTGTTCTTGAGTGTTCTGCATTTATGTGAGAGTAAAGATAGATAAAAATAAGGAAAGATGAAAAAGATCTGACATGAAAAAAAGGAGTCTTTGTTGACGTAGAGCATAGTTTTCTAGCCATCATTTCACAGAGTTAGTTCAGATTATCTTCACCACACTCAGGACAAGCTCACTGGTGTTCCGATCTCCCGTCCAAAATATCAGACAGCCTACCACGACTGACATCATCTGTTCCATGTTGACCAAAGACACTCACGTTTAGGCAACTCCAGGTTTATGTCCATCACGATAATTCTTGATAAACTGCTAGAGCTAGAATCTGCAGAAAAACGCTTCCTTTGGGAAGGTAATAATATAAAAAGTACAGGAAACTGGTATATGTGTAGATGAAACATCAAGAGAGGACCAAACATCTGCATCTCCTAGTGTACATTATGGGGAAGAATCAGACTGAGAAAAACAGTGAGGGTGGAGAAGACACAAGATGATGATACTGAAGGATAATATAAAACAAAAGCTTATCGAAGAAATGCTTATCTGCCGTCCAGTAAGGCTTTTACTAAGCTGGACGCAACAAAAACATTGACACTGAAACACACGAAATAATCTACTGTTTATGTATTTAATATTTAGTCAGACCCGCTTTCAGAGCTAGAGATGTTACGTCATGCATTACTGTTACATTTGTTAAAAGTCATGTCTAAAACTTAATTATTCTGTACTGAAGCAGTATCTTGCTCATTGTTGTCTGAAATGACAAGAAATAGGAAAACCCACTTGAGTTGAGGGAATTTTTCTATCCTGTTATGGTAATGTACTTGCAATCATTAAGTTTGTGTCGTCCATGTTTGGCAGAGTTTATTTCTGGTGTGTATAACTCATGTAGTTCGCAAATATGTACCGACAAACTAAAACTAAGCGCTTTCTAATTTTGCCTGAACTAGGATGTGATTAATACATAAATGTTGAAACTAAATGGAGATTAATTCTCTGTAATTTGAAAGTGCAATTTTTTGTATTAACATTAGAGACTCCATGGTCTCTTTGCAGCGTAGTTCTTGTATAGTTTAGTTCTCTCCGGCCTGAAACCTGCTGTATCCACCACCAGGTGAGGTATAGTCAATATACAGGTATTCTTACTTACGTATTCATCATAATAAACTTGCTTATTTAAGTTCATTACCAGAATCTTTTTTTTTTCTAAAAGTGTTTAAAATCAAATGTCTGCCTCATTATTTAGAATAGGAGAAATGAATCATCAAAAATAATGTTTGAAATTGTCAGACTAATTAGATATGAATTTAGAGGTGAGAATAAGTTGGGTTATAGTACCCACTTGTATTTTATAGGGGGGATCAGGTGTCCCAATGTTGGGTTATAGTATCCATTTGTATTTTATAGCGGGATCTGGTGTACCAATGTTTGGTTATATTACCCACTTGTATTTTATAGCGGGATCTGGTGTACCAATGTTTGGTTATATTACCCACTTGTATTTTATAGCGGGATCTGGTGTACCAATGTTTGGTTATATTACCCACTTGTATTTTATAGCGGGATCGGGTGTCCCAATGTTTGGTTATATTACCCACTTGTATTTTATAGCGGGATCGAGTGTCCAAATGTTTGGTTATATTACCCACTTGTATTTTATAGCGGGATCGAGTGTCCCAATGTTGGGTTATACTACCCACTTGTATTTTATAGCAGGATTGGGTGTCCCAATGGTAATGCAGTAAAAAATGAGCAAAGTTGTTCTCATCTTTAAAAACACAGAAATGAATATCTGAAAGCCACACATCTGACTCATAATCATAGTCACTGAACTCATAGAATATATAAGTTTCATAATTTTGGATGACATTAGTCTTCTGGTCATTCTAAAATGAAAGCAGAAATAAATGCAGACATTTGCACTGGTATAAGCAATGAGAGAAACTCTCCCATCAGTTATAGCATTGGTATAAGCAGTGAGAGAAACTGTCCCATCAGTTATAGCATTGGTATAAGCAATGAGAGAAACTCTCCCATCAGTTATAGCATTGGTATAAGCAGTGAGAGAAACTGTCCCATCAGTTATAGCATTGGTATAAGCAGTGAGAGAAACTGTCCCATCAGTTATAGCATTGGTATAAGCAGTGAGAGAAACTGTCCCATCAGTTATAGCATTGGTATAAGCAGTGAGAGAAACTGTCCCATCAGTTATAGCATTGGTATAAGCAGTGAGAGAAACTGTCCCATCAGTTATAGCATTGGTATAAGCAGTGAGAGAAACTGTCCCATCAGTTATAGCATTGGTATAAGCAGTGAGAGAAACTGTCCCATCAGTTATAGCATTGGTATAAGCAGTGAGAGAAACTGTCCCATCAGTTATAGCATTGGTATAAGCAGTGAGAGAAACTGTCCCATCAGTTATAGCATTGGTATAAGCAGTGAGAGAAACTGTCCCATCAGTTATAGCATTGGTATAAGCAGTGAGAGAAACTGTCCCATCAGTTATAGCATTGGGATAGTAAGTGCTTATCTTATCTCCTTCCCGTGCCGTTAAACGTCACACAGGGCTCGCAAAGTAGTTTGCCAATTTTTCCTGTCTTCGGCGAGTCTTTCAACCTCATCAAAGGATTTTATGCCTGTTAATTTGGCCTCTCTTAATAATGTCCTCTTCAAAGTTTCACGCGGTCTGCCTCTTTTTCTTCGGCCTGTTGTGTTCCACTTGATAGCTTGTTTTGGGATTCTCTGATCATTTCTTCTCATCAAGTGACCAACATATGTCGATATCCTTTTCCTGATCACCCAGTTGTTCTTGAATTCATTCCACTTGATGTCGAGTATTTTCCTTAGGCATTTGTTTTCAAATGAGTCTATAGAGTATGTCCTACCCAGCGTAAAAACACCTGCAAGATGCCTTGATGTGACTACGCTAATCTCAGCAATAATGAACATCAAAATTGCTGCCACCGGTGTCGAAGCACTTTTTTCGCCCATAAAACCATAGTCTATCAGTGGGATGTTAAGATATTTGATTCATAATTAAATTATTATCTGTGGTATTTTTCAAAATATTTTCTGGCTTGTGAAGAGAGAGAGTGATTATCTCCTCCTTTCGATTTAACACGCAACTCAAGAAACATCTGAAGCAGCTTGTAAACGAGGAAGACAAAGTTACAACATAAACCATTGGGATATGATGATTTAGGGGTATATTAATCATATATCTCACCATGAGGTATTCATCAAAATACTGGTAGATAATGTGTTGATAAGATGACAGACTTAAGATGTTTGAGAAACTGAAAGTCACATGGAAGTAACATTGAAAATATCAGTTATTCCAGCCGTGTTTCTTTAAAAAAATGAATAAACTGGAAAGAGTGATCAGAGAAATGATGGAACCTATGAACTCAGTCCTGAAAATCATGTGCATGGAACGTCGCTTAAGGTTCAAAGGTTAAAAGTGGGAACGAAAATGGGTCGCAGGTATACATGATTATTTATGGGCTTTCTGGAAGTCAAATTATGGGACACCTACACTGGCAGACTTCCAGAATTCTATAAAAGGTACATCGATGAGGCATTGGAGTCACCAGTATGCCAAAGGACGAACTAAAAAAAAAAACTGATTTCGCCAATTCGCTTACTGAGAACATCAACTTCACTTATGAAATTCAACTTTTTAGACGTTACAATATCTATTGGCACAGGCAGTCTTGTCACCTCTATATTTTACAAGCCCACAGACAGCCACACGTGTTTACTTTATACCTCCTCTCATCCTGAGGCTTGTAAGAACTCCATCTCATAATCCCAACTCCTCGGTCTTCACAGACTGTGTCAGGATAACTTGGACTTTATGGATCAATCCAAAAAATTATTACAATTTTTCCGTCATGGCCACTATCCAGAACATTTCCTTCGGAAAGCATTCAACCGTATCAAAAATAAGCCGCGGAGAAGCATTCACTAAAAAAAAAACCTGTTACCTGCGATTTTGTTCCTCCGTTCCTGCTTTTCATTTTCCCGCAGTCTATCACATACGGCTTTAACAATGTCGCCCCTGTCCATTCTCAACCCGTCATTTAATTTTAGCCTGTCCAGCAAGTCTGTCTGCCACTCCATTGCCATGAACTCCCCCATGCCCTGGACAACAAAGCCGCATTAGGGATGTAACAGCTGACTGACTTAACAGATGAACCCATTCTTTTATAAGCAGTTTCTTCTCAGTCTTACAAAGCATACTCGGTGAATCCGTCACAATGACACCACTAACCACAGCATGAGCAACTAACCATTCCATTGCCGCCGACACAGCCACAATTTCCATTCTCATGCTTGATGTGCTGACTTCAAAGGCTCCCGAACCATGTGCCACTACTCTTCCATTTCGGTAGGCAACAAAACCCCAACCACTTCTGCTGTCCCGAGTCACTGAGCTATCTGTAAATATTACTGTGTCGGAGGACCCACAGTGATGCTGGGTGAGATCTTGAACCCAAAGTTCAAATGTCCCCTGTGTTCAATCTCTATATTAGTGGCCCTTCTGTTTGTTAGCTGAGTTTGGTCCTGTACCCTCAACCATTTCCTTTTGGCACATCATGACATTACTGTATCCTCAGCCTAAGCCATCATGATCTACCTTTTTTGATGCGTCTGTCCTTTATCAACTCCAACTCCTCATGGAGAGGATGTTCCTTCATGCCAGCAACTTTGATGTGTGCCTTTACCTGAGCATACTAGTGTTTTGACCTCATACTCTCCAGAAAGCGCCTGGTCGCAATAGGATTTTCTCTGATGCAACTCAAGACCACTCTCAGTGGTTCGTTCTGTACAGGCTCTAGTCTGTTCAACTGTGCATTTTGGCAGCTGTCTGCAAAGTCATTAATTAAAAAATATTCATAGTTATTTCCCTTCTCTATTCGTCCTATCATAACAGAACAATTTTATTAGATTAAAATTCTCTATTTACGACTAACTTGACATTTATTTATAAACGGCGTCTCTATACAGAGAAACAGTAACATTCGGTCAATACCTTCTCTTGTCAATTGTTTGTTATCTCTTCTGCTAACGAGATTGTACAAAGACTCTAGACAGTGTAAGATATGACCACGTAACTAAACTCTTGACATATACTCACTATTTCACTTCTAAATTAATTTCTCTGCTCTACCAGAATAAATATGTATGTTTACTGACAGAAATGTAAATGGGCCGTGAGACAAATTGACAGACAAACAAGCTGACAGACAGACAAATATAATACTCTGCACATTGTGTGAACAAACTGATTACAGAGCAGTGAGAAATCAAGTCTTAATTCTTGATAAATTCTTATGTACACAGTACAAGAAAATCTGATGTCACGTGATACCTGAAGATGAAGGAATTTCACACTAGGGTCATATTTCTGTGGATTCTGAAGTGTATTTTATCAACAACAGGTAATGTAAACCTTTTCAGTCATTGGCCGAATAAAAAATAATAATATCTTAATAATTATAAATATTTGGTATCTTACTAAATTACAATAAATTTTGTCATAAAACCAAGAGAAGTAAAATGATAGTCAACCATTGTATTAAGCATTTTTCGTTCGTTTTGTTTATATAATTAGGTCATATGAGATGGGGGACTTGCCTTGGCATTGCTCTGGTGTCCGAAATGTTGGGGGGGGGGGGGGAGAGGACGAAAGGGAGGTTTTCTCTGTTTTAAGGGTGGTCCCAAAGGGCTTTGGGGGTGGGTGAATGAAAACAGATAAGGAGGGTGGGGAGGCGGTGAAGGAGAAGATGCAGTTTTGAACAGGCTTAGAAATGCAGCATGGCCTTGTAAGTAATGATTACAGTTATTATTATTATTATTATTATTATTATTAATGAATATGATTATGACTATATTTTAGGCATAATAGTAACATCTAATAGCAACAAAAAAAGTAAATAGGAACGTTAGTGCAAGGCAGAACAACAAACTTCCTCGACACTGTATGGTTTTAAGGACTGTTATTGCCGGAGATGGGGTGGAGAATTCTATCTCCACTCCAACGGCGTGCGTCTCAAACAGCCTCTGCCAGTCAAATCCAGCTCCTGGCCTTTCCGTGGCAGAACTGTTTAAACTGACAGGAGAAGGGGCGAAGGCGAATATCTGTCGCCTGAAAACCAGACACTTAGGGTAGATGAGTGGCACGTTTGGTAGCTCATCTGCCGCTACTGGCGAGATTCTTCAGTTGCCTTGAGTGAAGCGGTGCTCCTCCCGGCCAATGAAGAAAGGTGCAAATGGGGTTGCCGCGCGGCACCACTGCGGAAAGGTGGTAGAAAGGATAAAGCGAAGCAAACAGTCAAATCACGGCACCTATGGTCTGGAGGTCTGCCACATCCTGAGTGCAGTCATATCGGGTGAAATTCATGAACCGGCTTAACCCAGAGGTTAAGACACTGCTGGCGAGACTCTTCGAATGCCGCGCGTGGAGTGAAGCTCCTCCCGGTCAAGGAAGAAAATGGGGAAAAGAAATAAAGGTTGCTGTGCGGCACCGATGTGAAAAGGTGAAGGAAAGGATAACGTGAAATTTAATTGGTATGTCCAGTAGCATCGCTGCGAGAGCTACACATACCACGGCGCCTCTGCCCTTTCGGGGACCACACAGGGGACCATGGGACTTAACGAGGACCACAGGGGTGAATTCAGTAGGATCACAGGGCGGTCTAGGTGGTAGAAGCGAATGAAGAAGAAGAAGAAGACACGGTATGATTGGAAGCTGACACG
>CM019706.1:37991429-38049091 GCA_009760885.1 Achatina immaculata
GACTTCATAATGAAAAAATAAATTGCACAGGTAAAACAGGCATTGATTTGGTATGTGAGACCAAATAGAAGATCTTGATTTTGCTGATGACATAACTCTTATCAGTGACAATGTGAATTTGATGCAAGAAAAAACAGATTGCCTGTCTTCACTGGCTAACAAAATATGATTTGAAATTAACAAGGGAAAAACACAAATAATGAAACTTCCCATTAATCGAGAATGAAAAATATACATAGAAGGAACAGCTGTTGAAGAAGTAAACCAATTTGCATACCTCGGCAACTACATAGACCAGGACGGTGACACCAGAAAGGAAGTTAAATTTGCAAAAGCAGCGTTGACCTTCAGGAATCTTGAGAATGGCAATAAAAAGTTATAAGCACTTCTTCCTCTTCGTTTGCATCAGCGATAATGTGTGTTACCCTGATTTTTGCGATGCGCCTTTTGGTTGGGTAACTCCGACTTCAGCACCTTTCCTTGCTAGGGCAGACTGTGGTCTTGCTCGGACTGCCATGAAGACAGCGTGGGTGGCCCGGCCAAAACTTTGTTTTCCAGCCTCTGGTGGCTGTACGTAAGTCCCTTCTCCATGTCAGATGGTTTGGAGACAGTTCCACAAAGACACTCTGACTTTGAGATGAGGAATCTGATGAGTGCTTCAACAATATCCATTCCCCACCACCTATAGTCTGCTGGCTCTGTTTTGTTTACATCATTCTGATAGCCATTGTTGTAAAGACCCATAGGCTTGTCACGTCTTGGATTAATTGGTTTCACACCAGACTTCCCTCATTCCCGCCAGAGATCTCCATGTCCCCATCCCTCTACCAGCCTGACATTACATTTTACAAAAATAACAATTACAATTAGTGTTGATTGCTACAAGTTTCTGGGCTACAGAAGTAGATCAGAGTTTTTAAGCAAACAGATCTATGTTCCCTGTCTCACAAACGCTGTGTTAAGATAAGTAACAGATAAAAGGGATGGCGACTGTAGTAAAACTGGTTAATATAAATAAGGTAGATAGAGGTGTATGGTGCAGTTTTACAAAGTGAGGGAGGGAGTGAGCAGGGTGAGAAAAAAAACGAATATAAAGTATGAGAATGTATAAATAAAAAACATACAACATCCGATATTTCGGCGTGAGCCTTATTCGAGGATACATGCAAAAACAAAATACAAACATATATAACTTATCTGAAGCGTCTTGCTCTCAGTAAAGCGGAAATGTGTGTGGAAGAAGGAGGAGGAGGAAAAAAAAACCGTTGCCTACAGACAAAAGATTCCCGATATAGCCAATCATAGCGAAGAAGCGGAGAGAGAGAGAGAGAGAGAGAGGAGGAGAACAAGTGGGAGAAAGGGGTTGGGGGAAGGCAATAGAAACATGATAGCCGCTAGAGGTGTGGGGGGGGGGGGGGTTGGGGAAAGGGGAGAGAAAAGAGGACGCGAGAGATAATGAATGAAGAACTTAAACACCTACAGGGAGGAAATGTAAAACTGGTGAATGGGACAAGACCAATATGTTGGCAGAGAAGGAAATAGGATGGTGGTAGGGAGGGGTAGCATAGAGAAAGAAAGTCACTACAAGTTAAGTCACTACAACTCCCTCACTACAGGTTATTGTTGCCGTCTCTTCCTGACTCTCAATAGTGTGTCAGTATTCTTTACCAGAGCGCCCTCCCTTTGCCTCTACCAGGGTATTAGGCCTAAGCCAAACCTCCCCCCCCCCGGGGGCGTGCCGAGAGGGGGGGGGTAAAAGGGGATTGTTGGCTTCAGATTTAAGATGCAGAATAAGGACAAAAGATTTTTATTTCTTTAGTAAGCTGCCCTCTCTTGCGCTGAACTAATTTCATGTTCTCTCTACCTGGAGCCTGCTTGTGTTTGTCTGGGTGGTTGGTTGATTCAGTCTTAATAAAATCATTTATTCTCGGGGAAGGCTAGAAAATGAGGCGTGTTTCCTCGTTGGTACTTTGCTACATACTCATCATTTGTGCTAGTTTATGTGATGCAACTGCAATTCCTCTTTTGATTTCCACTGCGCAGTCACCATTGGTGGTGATAATTGAACCTAGATATCCAGATTTATAAAACTTTTTCAAGCTCTTGATGGTACAATGTAATTTTGTGTTTGCTTCTCATTTTCTCAATTATCAGTTCTTTGGTTTTGTTGGTGTTTAACAAGAGGTTCTGAGCTTCGTTGTGTCTTGGTTGAGAGAATCAACTGTTGCAATCCTTCTGAACTGTTTCATATGACCGTATCATAAGGTGTATCTGATTTCTGGAATCCAGTGGCCTTGGAGCAGTAATAACTTCAGATGGGAAATGCAGAACAGAAATTAGGAACAGAATAGGCAAAGCAAAGACTGCATTTCAGAGAATGAGAAACATATTAGCTAACACATCTTTATCAATGAATGTTAGAAAACGAGTCCTAAAGTGCTGTATTGAACCTATCTTGTTATATGGAAGTGAATCATGGACAATAGCAAGTCTGCACAAAAATCATTGGAAGCAGCAGAAATGTGGTTTATTAGAAGAATGTTGCGAATCCCCTGGACAGCAAAAATTACTAATGAAGAATGTATGAGAAGAGCTGGAGAGACAAAAAAACCTTGTCAAAAAGATAAGAGAGAGGCAATGTACTTTCATAGGACATGCAATGAGAAGAGGGGGCATTGAAAATATTTTAACAACAGGAAAAATAGAAGGAAGAAGATCAAGAGGAAGACCAAGAGAAATGATACTGAACAGTCTGACAAGATGGTGTGAGAGGAGGTCACCAACTGAACTGATGGCCTGCATGAAGGATCGTGTACTCTGGAGAAGCATAATAGCCAACGCCAGTCGGCACGGCACATGATGAAGATGATGGTGGTGGCCGCCGATGTAGAAAGATTCAAATTTAGCTGTTTCCTGTTTATCTCTTACATTCCTCGTGATGTTTTTGGCGTAGGTGTCAAACAGGTATGGAGATAGGGTACATCCCTGTCTTACTCCCATGTGTACGTCAAACCAACCCGATGTTTCGCCATCTACCCTCACTACTGCTTGCTGATCTTTGTACAATGTGGCTATGAAGTGTACCAGATGACTTGGAAAACCCATGTTGTTCATAATAGACCATAATTGTTGATGTTGTACACAGCCATAAACTTTGGAATAGTCTACAAAAACATAAAAACATAAGTGTGGAGATCAACATAAAACTCCCTACACTTTTCTATGATGTTCCTCATGTCTAATATATAACCTCTGATGCCTCTACCTGGCCTGGAACCGACCTGTACTTCTTTATTTCTTGTTCTATTTTTCCCTCCATACTTTTAAATATGATTCCTAACAATATCTTGCTTGCATGATTGTAAGCCCAATAGTTCTGTAGTTCATACACATTTTTAGATCACCCTTCTTGGGCAGAGATGTGTAAATTGAGCGTGTCTAGTTCTTGGGCCAGCTTCCACTTTTCCAGATCTTACAGCACATTATTATTGGTGTAAAGAGATTAAATATTATAACCCATTCTGTCCCAGGGGATTTTGCATCAAATGATGGGGTGAGGGGCCAAAATGTATAAATTGGAGTTGGATGATTGTCACATTTAAACACATCACAAAGGCAAAGCCTGATACTTAGTATGACATATTATACATTAGTTTAAAGATGAAAAGTTGTATATTAATTTTCAGATAGGATTATTTGTATGTTGTTAGTATAGAACAGAGAAAAAATAGCTAAGAACTGAAAAGAAAGAATGGAAAATGAAGACAACAAATTTGTTACTTACATGTGAAGTTAATCCACGTACTGAGTCCAGTGTATCCAAATTGAATACAGTTTTATAGAAACACCTTTTCCTCACATACCCTCTAAGTTTAGGGGACCGGCTAGCGTAGTGGTTAGAGAACTCATTTAGCAACTGAATGATCAAGGGTTCAAATCTCCAATTGAAAGGGATTTTCTTTCCGACCAATATGGCCCAGTAAAATATGGCCTCGTAAAATGGGTACAAGAGAAAATCTGGGTAGAAAAGGAACTGGCCACCCTACATCATACGCAGATGGCCCAGCATAATGAGGTCTCTAAAGCTTCATATCCTACAGCATTTGCTATGGGACTATCTTTACCTCCAAGTTTCACAGCAATATGTACACTAGTTATTTATTTAACACACAAGTCTTTTCCCTGATCTAGTTTATTTTACCCATACTCTCACAGTATGTGCACCAAGTATTTTCACTGATCTGGTTTATTTTTTCCATACTCTAACATTGTATGTACCCAGTCTTTTCACTGATCTAGTTTATTTTATCCATACTCTCACATTGTGTGTACCAAGTCTTTTCACTGATCTAGTTTATTTTATCCATACTCTAACATTGTGTGTACCAAGTCTTTTCACTGATCTAGTTTATTTTATCCATACTCTCACATTGTGTGTACCAAGTCTTTTCACTGATCTAGTTTATTTTATCCATACTCTCACATTGTGTGTACCAAGTCTTTTCACTGATCTGGTTTATTTTTTCCATACTCTACTCTCTCTCTTTGCAACTGTAATATAAGCAAATGCCGACCATTTTAATGTAAAAGTTCATTTTATCATGAAATTTATAAATGTTTTATCTGAAATGAACTAAAGTAGAATTTTGGAAAAAAAAATCTGGTTCCAGCAAAAAGGTGTGGGACTTACAGAGTCGCTGGTGGATTCAGAAGGGTTCCCCCGTTCAGACATTGATGTGTACTCATGCCGGCATGCCCGCCACCAAATATCATGTGAGTTACCCCACTTACACATGTATGAGTTATAGATGTCTTAAGTTGTTTATTTTAATGTTTATGGAGTGTATTCTGAATCTTACTTATGAGAAGGTACCCAAAAGTGTATGAGATATGAATACCTTGAGATGAGGTGTATAGCGTGCCCATGAACTACATCAAACTTGTCATGGTTCAGTGTTCAGCCATTACTTTTTGTGAGTCAGCAGTATGTTGGTCTTTCATGTTGCATTGTACTATGCATATCTGTGTCATGTTGTAGTTTACACATCATTATCATTTCATACTTTACACATCTTTACTATGTCATATTATACTATACACATCTTTATCATGTCATTATACTGTACACATCTTTATTATGTCTTATTATACTGTACACATATTTATCATGGCATATTATACTGTACATATGATGAAGGCACATTTCCTATGAGCTCAGGGGGGTAGAGACACACGGTGTCAACTTGTCCTGCTACAGTGAGCAATATTTCTGGAGTAAGAAAACACTGTGACAAGAGGAACAAAGAAGAAGAAGGAAGAATATTGAAGTATGAAAAAATGTCTTCCATTTTCATACAATGTTATGTGTGTGATGTTAGTGATTGCATTATCTGTGATGTTGTGACCTGTGGTTGGTCTCAAGAATAATCATGTTGCTTTATGTGTAATATTAGCAGTTCCATCCTGCATCGACTCAAAATGTCTCACACGGACGAGTGTCCATGTGGCAGTGGAGTCCAGACTCCAGAACATATCCTACAAGAGTACCCAAACCATGCATACCTGAGGTGTGAGACATGGCCAGAGGGCACAAGCTTGGGGCAAAAGTTTTGGGGCTCCTATCAGGACCTGGACAGGACTGCGGGCTTTGCCATGTCAACAGGGATCAGGATCTGAAGTGAACAGCAACCTTGAACGCAGAAGAAGAAGAAGAAGAAGAAGAAGCATTTCCATTAACTGTAATGTTGTGACCTGTAACATATACTTCAGAATGATGTTTTTATGCTGTGACCTGTAACATATACTTCAGAATGATGTTTTTATGCTGTGTATGTAATGTTAACAACTTATTAACTGTAATGTTGTGACCTGTAACATATACTTCAGAATGTTTTTATGCTGTGTATGTAATGTTAACAACTTATTAACTGTAATGTTGTGACATGTAACATATACTTCAGAATGTTTTTATGCTGTGTATGTAATGTTAACAACTTATTAACTGTAATGTTGTGACCTGTAACATATACTTCAGAATGTTTTTGTGCTGTGTATGTAATGTTAACACCTTATTAACTGTAATGTTGTGACATGTAACATATACTTCAGAATGTTTTTATGCTGTGTATGTAATGTTAACAGCTTATTAACTGTAATGTTGTGACCTGTGGCAGGTCTCCAGAATGATCATGTTGCAGTCATGAAGGACATTGAGGAAGAACTGGTTAGAATTCATGCAGAAGCTAGATCAAAACAAGTAGATAGTGGCTCCACAGGAGATCATCACATGACTGTGGCTGGAGGTGAAACTCCAGTAACAAACATAACTCCCTTTGCTTTGGTGGACAGAGTGGACCCATGGTCTCCTGCAGCCAATGGTGTGAGTAATATTAAGTAGTCAAGAGGTGGTATAGCTAATGTTCAGATTCATTCTTATTCTTGGAATAAGCTTTGTGGGGGGGGGGGGGGGGGGGGGGGAGGGTGAGGATATAGTACTACAATGGAATCTCAGTGTTGTGTTTGTGTTTTTTGTGAGGAGAAGCATTGTTGTGAGTAGGATCTCGGTGGTATGTTTTTTTTTTATGAGGGAAGCATTATTATAAGTGGAATCTCAGTGGTATGCTTTTTTTTCTTTCTTTTGAGAATAAGCATTGTTCTAAGTGGAATCTCAGTGGTATGATTTTTTTTCTTTCTTTTGAGAATAAGCATTGTTCTAAGTGGAATCTCAGTGGTATGTTTTTTTTCTTTCTTTTGAGAATAAGCATTGTTCTAAGTGGAATCTCAGTGGTATGCTTTTTTTTTCTTCTTTGAGAATAAGCATTGTTCTAAGTGGAATCTCAGTGGTATGCTTTTTTTTCTTTCTTTTGAGAATAAGCATTGTTCTAAGTGGAATCTCAGTGGTATGTTTTTTTTCCTTTCTTTTGAGAAGAACCATTGCTGTAAGTGGAATCTCAGTGGTATGTTTTTTTATGAGAGAAGCATTATAAGTGGAATCTGAATGGTGTGTTTTTTTGTTATTAGGATTTGTTCATTAGCATAAGCATTTCAGACTTTGATCATGTTAAGGATACTGTCTCTTTGGTGTGTCCAGCATTAGTTAAACAATAGACTGAAGGATGGTTCTTTTTTTAATTATAGAATTTGAAATTCGGTCTGTAAATTAATACTTATGTTTTATTTCTTATTTTTTTCTTGACCCAAGGGTTTGGAAGTTGGTGA
Organism: Achatina immaculata; assembly: GCA_009760885.1. Classification (NCBI taxonomy): domain Eukaryota; kingdom Metazoa; phylum Mollusca; class Gastropoda; order Stylommatophora; family Achatinidae; genus Lissachatina; species Lissachatina immaculata. Next base: position 37,998,648 of record CM019706.1, read on the forward strand.
TGAGTTGGTTGAGTTTGGCTCTGTCACATCGGAGAACTTTGTCAACCTCCAGACAGTGGGCACTGTGTTACAACATTCTAAAGATGTGAGTACATAACTGTCTACCAAGTGTTTGGCTGTAACTTGAAGGGAGTAAAGGTAGGCCAAAGCCCATCATCCAAATGGAGAAACTGTGAGGGTTGCCTGACTTGATGTACTGAATGGGAATTTCTAGAAAAAATATTGGCTATGACACAAGGAATGTTGAAGAAGAAGGTTCTTGTATATTTCAATACTGTTATCTTGTACTGTGAGCATATGTTCTTGTTCTCTATTTTATCATCCTGTTTTTCATAGTCCTCTTGTTTATGAATGATTTGTGGTTTAACACTTACACTCCTGCTTTTCCAATATGTCCCTTGTTTATGAGTTTTTCAGTTATTCACATACTACTTGTTAACAGTTTATGAGTTTTTCAGTTATTCACATACTACTTGTTAACATTTTATGTTCTGTTTCAGAAAGCTGTCAAGGTTGTGGTAATCAGGAGAGGACAGATAGTCAAGCTAACTGTGGTTCCTACCACATGGAGTGGGCAAGGGTTGCTTGGGTAGGTCATCATCATCATTGGCATGTGTTATTATCAAATAACATGAATGGTCATGTCCTTCCACAGCCCTTCCATTTTTTCCATTATCTGAGATGATGACTGTGTTGTATTATCATGTCAGACTGACTGTTATTGTTGTATTATCATGTCAGACTGACTGTTATTGTTGTATTATCTTGTCAGACTGACTGTTATTGTTGTATTATCATGTCAGACTGACTGTTATTGTTGTATTATCATGTCAGACTGACTGTTATTGTTGTATTATCATGTCAGACTGACTGTTATTGTTGTATTATCATGTCAGACTGACTGTTATTGTTGTATTATCATGTCAGACTGATTGTTATTGTTGTATTATCATGTCAGACTGACTGTTATTGTTGTATTATCATGTCAGACTGAGTGTTATTGTTCTTATTCATCATGAACCAGCTTCTCACTTATTTTTACTGTTTTTATGTTCTTTTCTGGTGGGGGGGGGGGGGTGAAGAATCAGAATCCCACAGCTTACATGCTGGTGTCAGGACTGGCAAACCATAGCTGACCAAGACCCTGTCCCACCTCTGTTGACACCCACAGTAACAAGCCTAGCCTGGCTAATGGGACAGGGATCACCTTAGCCCCCATGGTGGTGGAGTCTGTTAAAGAAGTGCTTCATGCCTCTCTGTAGCCACACTCCAGAGCTGAAAAAAAAAACAGATGCCATAACCTGCTCCCACCCTGATATGATGTTGTGTCTCAACATCTTCACATATGATGTTGTGTCTCAACACCTTCACATATGATGTTGTGTCTCAACACCTTCACATATGATGTTGTGTCTCAACACCTTCACATATGATGTTGTGTCTCAACACCTTCACATATGATGTTGTGTCTCAACACCTTCACATATGATGTTGTGTCTCAACACCTTCACATTGGCTGCAGAGCACATCAGCTCACGATTCCAGGGAGATTGAAGACAAGACAAGACAAGACAAGACAGGACAAGACAAGACAAGACAAGTTCTTTCTCTTCTTCTAAAATGTCTGGTGTTTTTTTTTATTTTGTTGTTTGAGTTAATTCTCTGGCTGTTCTCATGTCAACCCAGTGGTCTTCTTATCAAAGCGTGAGTCTAGTGGTCTTCTTATCAGAGTGTGAGTCTAGTGGTCTTCTTTCAAAGTGTGAGTCTAGTGGTCTTCTTTCAAAGTGTGAGTCTAGTGGTATTTTTATCAAAGTGTGAGTCTAGTGGTCTTCTTATCAAAGTGTGAGTCTAGTGGTCTTCTTTCAAAGTGTGAGTCTAGTGGTCTTCTTTCAAAGTGTGAGTATAGTGGTCTTCTTTCAAAGTGTGAGTATAGTGGTCTTCTTTCAAAGTGTGAGTCTAGTGGTCTTCTTTCAAAGTGTGAGTCTAGTGGTCTTCTTTCAAAGTGTGAGTCTAGTGGCCTTCTTTCAAAGTGTGAGTCTAGTAATCTTCATATCAAAGTGTGAGTCTAGTAATCTTCTTATCAAAGTGTGAGTCCAGTGGTCTTCTTTCAAAGTGTGAGTCTAGTAATCTTCATATCAAAGTGTGAGTCTAGTAATCTTCTTATCAAAGTGTGAGTCCAGTGGTCTTCTTTCAAAGTGTGAGTCTAGTGATCTTCATATCAAAGTGTGAGTCTAGTAATCTTCTTATCAAAGTGTGAGTCTAGTGGTCTTCTTTCAAAGTGTGAGTCTAGTGGTCTTCTTTCAAAGTGTGAGTCTAGTAATCTTCTTATCAAAGTGTGAGTCCAGTGATCTTCTTTCAAAGTGTGAGTCTAGTAATCTTCTTATCAAAGTGTGAGTCTAGTGGTCTTCTTATCGAAGTGTGAGTCTAGCTTTATATATGACTTTTGTGTGTGTGTGTGCATATTTGAGAGAAATATTAGTTATTGCAGATGTTTTACAAATCTTCCAGGTTATTAATTTTTTATTCCTGTTTTCACAGCTGCAACATCAAGCCCTTACAGAAGTAGCCTCTATCCTCAAGGTTTAGTGTCTTCCATGGATATTGGATGTTTCAGTCATTCTTTCAGTTGTGACTTCATTTTCATCAGTTTGTTTACTCATTTTTTCTGTTTTATTTGTGTATCTGCCTGGAATTTAGTGTGATAGTAAGATATAGAGGAGGCTGAGACATGAGAACTTATAGATGTGGTATTGTTGTAGGAGTGAATGTGGGTGTATGAGATGGAGTATGTGAGAGCTGAGATGAGAGAATGGAATGTATAAAGTGTGATTAGAGGAGGGAGGTGTAATGTAAGAGGGTTGATTAGAGAGAGCAGATGTAGTGTAAGAGGGTTGATTAGAGAGAGAAGATGTGGTGTAAGAGGGTTGATTATAGAGAGGAGATGTAGTATAAGAGGGTTGATTAGAGAGAGGAGATGTGGTGTAAGAGGGTTGATTAGAGAGAGGAGATGTGGTGTAAGAAGGCTGATTAGAGGGAGATGTAGTGTAAGAGGGTCGATTAGAGAGAGGAGATGTAGTATAAGAGGGTTGATTAGAGAGAGGAGATGTGATGTAAGAGGGTTGATTAGAGAGAGGAGATGTGGTATAAGAGGGTTGATTAGAGAGAGGAGATGTGGTGTAAGAGGGTTGATTAGAGGAAGCACATGTATAATTATAATGGATGATTGGAGGAAAAGATGGAGCATGTTGTAGCTGATTGGAAAGAGTTAAATTTATATAATTTAATGAAAAGTTGTGAATGTCAAAGAAAACACATATGTGAGCATCATTGTTGAACATACGCTTTAGTCTCCACCAAATCTTCACTCTAAGAATAATATTTGAAGAACATATTGAAAAGCAAAAATCATTAATCCTGAACTTCATAGACTTTAAAAAGGCATTTGATAGCATACACAGAGAATCATTATGGAGGATTTTAAGAATATGTGGAATACCATCTAAAATTGTCAACATCATTAAGGATCTCTAAAACAGTTATGTTTGTGCAGTCAACGAAGATGAAGCAGTGAGTGAATGGTTTCAGATTGAAACAGGCGTGAAACAAGGAATTTTGGAATGCTTTTTGGAATTGCCATAGACTTCATAATGAAAAAATAAATTGCACAGGTAAAACAGGCATTGATTTGGTATGTGAGACCAAATAGAAGATCTTGATTTTGCTGATGACATAACTCTTATCAGTGACAATGTGAATTTGATGCAAGAAAAAACAGATTGCCTGTCTTCACTGGCTAACAAAATATGATTTGAAATTAACAAGGGAAAAACACAAATAATGAAACTTCCCATTAATCGAGAATGAAAAATATACATAGAAGGAACAGCTGTTGAAGAAGTAAACCAATTTGCATACCTCGGCAACTACATAGACCAGGACGGTGACACCAGAAAGGAAGTTAAATTTGCAAAAGCAGCGTTGACCTTCAGGAATCTTGAGAATGGCAATAAAAAGTTATAAGCACTTCTTCCTCTTCGTTTGCATCAGCGATAATGTGTGTTACCCTGATTTTTGCGATGCGCCTTTTGGTTGGGTAACTCCGACTTCAGCACCTTTCCTTGCTAGGGCAGACTGTGGTCTTGCTCGGACTGCCATGAAGACAGCGTGGGTGGCCCGGCCAAAACTTTGTTTTCCAGCCTCTGGTGGCTGTACGTAAGTCCCTTCTCCATGTCAGATGGTTTGGAGACAGTTCCACAAAGACACTCTGACTTTGAGATGAGGAATCTGATGAGTGCTTCAACAATATCCATTCCCCACCACCTATAGTCTGCTGGCTCTGTTTTGTTTACATCATTCTGATAGCCATTGTTGTAAAGACCCATAGGCTTGTCACGTCTTGGATTAATTGGTTTCACACCAGACTTCCCTCATTCCCGCCAGAGATCTCCATGTCCCCATCCCTCTACCAGCCTGACATTACATTTTACAAAAATAACAATTACAATTAGTGTTGATTGCTACAAGTTTCTGGGCTACAGAAGTAGATCAGAGTTTTTAAGCAAACAGATCTATGTTCCCTGTCTCACAAACGCTGTGTTAAGATAAGTAACAGATAAAAGGGATGGCGACTGTAGTAAAACTGGTTAATATAAATAAGGTAGCCGCTAGAGGTGTGGGGGGGGGGGGGGTTGGGGGGAAAGGGGAGAGAAAAGAGGACGCGAGAGATAATGAATGAAGAACTTAAACACCTACAGGGAGGAAATGTAAAACTGGTGAATGGGACAAGACCAATATGTTGGCAGAGAAGGAAATAGGATGGTGGTAGGGAGGGGTAGCATAGAGAAAGAAAGTCACTACAAGTTAAGTCACTACAACTCCCTCACTACAGGTTATTGTTGCCGTCTCTTCCTGACTCTCAATAGTGTGTCAGTATTCTTTACCAGAGCGCCCTCCCTTTGCCTCTACCAGGGTATTAGGCCTAAGCCAAACCTCCCCCCCCCCGGGGGCGTGCCGAGAGGGGGGGGGGTAAAAGGGGATTGTTGGCTTCAGATTTAAGATGCAGAATAAGGACAAAAGATTTTTATTTCTTTAGTAAGCTGCCCTCTCTTGCGCTGAACTAATTTCATGTTCTCTCTACCTGGAGCCTGCTTGTGTTTGTCTGGGTGGTTGGTTGATTCAGTCTTAATAAAATCATTTATTCTCGGGGAAGGCTAGAAAATGAGGCGTGTTTCCTCGTCTCTTTTATTCATAAAGTGAACGCTTTTATTCATAAAGTGAACGCTTTTATTCATAAAGTGAACGCTTTTATTCATAAAGTGAACGCTTTTATTCATAAAGTGAACGCTTTTATTCATAAACTGAACGCTTTTATTCATAAACTGAACGCTTTTATTCATAAACTGAACGCTGTATACAAACAGAGCTTAAAAAGGAAGCTGGTTTGACACCAAGTTCAGGAAAACCGTAATGAATCACATCTTCGGGGAAAACTGACCGAATCATCTTTAGCAGTTCAGTCCAAGCATTTTCTTGAAAATATCTTCCCCATTTCTCACGGTCTGCAGCCATCATTTGTGTGTATGTGTGTGTGTGTGTGGGGGGGGGGGGTTGTTACATTGTAGAAACCGTACTAACAGGATGCAGTTACTCATGATACACTTGTAGTTACATCCAGGGTGAGATAACTGACACACCAAACATCAAGAGCCCCATCGTCAGTTCATGATTAACCCATACAAGCAACACGGATGCAACAATTAAAGGGGTAAAGCAAAGACAACGATCATACACTATCATAAATGATCACATACGATCATACACAAGCAGACAGAAAACTTTACAAGGAAGTAAAATATCGCTTCTTTCGCTGGATACACAAGCAGACAGAAAACTTTACAAGGAAGTAAAATATCGCTTCTTTCGCTGGATACACAAGCAGACAGAAAACTTTACAAGGAAGTAAAATATCGCTTCTTTCGCTGGATACACAAGCAGACAGAAAACTTTACAAGGAAGTAAAATATCGCTTCTTTCGCTGGATACACAAGCAGACAGAAAACTTTACAAGGAAGTAAAATATCGCTTCTTTCGCTGGATACACAAGCAGACAGAAAACTTTACAAGGAAGTAAAATATCGCTTCTTTCGCTGGATACACAAGCAGACAGAAACCCGCTGCAGGAACTTCAATTTGAAAAAAAAAACAGAAATAAACACATTGAATCTTTTTTTTTTCAAAATTAAACGACATAATGCTATAGTTAAACCACACCTAAAGCGTGTGTGGAAAAAAAGGCAAGTGGACAACATCAAGAAAGAACCAGCATGCTCGGGTGTATGTGACAGTAAGAGACAGTAAGCAGGAGAACTTTCTTAGACTACGTGCAAACTAAAATAAAATGTTAACATGTAGACTTATCAGAAAATCTAGAGTTATTTAGAAAAACAAAAAAGTAAACATTTGTGCCTCCACGCTTGTTTTAATAACTCAGTCTGAAAGATGATCCCCGTCCAGGAAACCAAGAACGGTAACCACCGATGAAACCACCGGCAGAATCCATGACATGATAATGGAAGATCGACGACTAACTGAGCGGTACATTGCTACTGAGTTGGGCATCTCCCAGGAACGTGTTCATGCCATTATTCACAATGATCGTCAAATGACAAAGGTCTCTGCTCGGTGAGTGCCGAAACTTCTTGGAGCTGATCACAAACGACAGCGTCTCAACATGTGAAAAGACAATCTTGGGCATTTTTCAGCAGATCCTGAAAAGTTTCTTCAGCAATTTGTGAATGTGGATGAGACTTAGCTTCATCACTTTCAGCCAGAAAGCAAAGAACAGTCGAAGCAGTGGAAACATCATGGATCCCCACCTCCAAAGAAAGCAAGGGTGGTTCTGTCTGCAGGCAAAGTGATGGCTTCCATCTTTTGGGATCCAGAAGGTGTGCTAGACTATCTTCAGAAGGGCAGAACGGTCACCAGGGCCTATTACGCTAATCTTATGAAGCAACTGTGGGTCAAATTGAAGGAAAACTGTCGAGTGAAATTGACGAGAAGAGTCATCTTTCATCAAGACAATGCTCCAGTTCACTAGTCAGCGGTGGCAATGGCTGCCATTCATGAATGCAGCTTCCAGCTTCTTGAACATCCTCCTTACTCCCCAGGTTTGGCTCCTTCGGACTATTACCTGTTTATCAAACTCAAAAAGGAGCTCAGTGATTGCAAATTTGCTTCAGATACTGACGTCATTCACGGTGCAGACCACTTTCTACTGGACACAAGATGCTGACTTTTACACACACACAAAAAAAGAAGGGATCCATATGCTCCAGGATCACTGGACTAAGTGCATAAACATGCAAGGGAACTATGTTGAGAAATAACCCCAAAAAGATGTCCACAAATAATCCGTTGTACCTTATGCCGAGAACTTATCAATCACCCCTCGTATTTTAACATTATTTTCTCTTTAAACTAGCACAATAGATAATGTTTTAACATTGTCCACTCATAAAACTAGAGCAAGGAATAATATTTAAACATTGTCCACTCATAAAACTAGAGCAATGGATACTATTTTAGCATTGTCCACTCATAAAACTAGAGCAATGGATAATGTGCTAAAGGAAATGATGGAAGGTGATCTCCTTCTGCTTATCAACATTAAATTTGTAAGGTTTTCATCCCTGATTTTGTTAGGACCGGAAAGATGCTCCATGCTGCAGATATTTGCTTTTAGTTACATTTTGTTTCATGTTGAATCTGCATTAACGCAGTGGAGTAGTCACTCGCTCACCGACCAGGTGACCTGGTTTCAATTTCCATCCGTGTCTCGCAGAAACACATGTGGTTCACCCAGCCTCAAGAAAAAAAATAGGTACCAGGGTTAACGTTCTGGGAAGGAAGAGGAATGACACCGCTAGCTATGGAGTTAGTGCTGATGGCGATACTAATCGGCAGTTTCTGATCAACTGCTACCTAGGCAGCACATATGAGAGAGCACATACGGTTTGACCGTGTGCAATGATGCTGGCTCGCAACTCATACAACGTTTTGATTCTTAGTGCTCACTTGACAGCATTTGTTTGTGTGTGTGTGTGTGTGCGTGCGTGCGTGCGTGCGTGCGTGTGTGTGTGTGTGTGTTCTAAGCCTCAAGGGCCTGTTTGTTTACCTGTATTGTATTAGGTTTACGTTTGTGTGAGCGGGTTAGATAGCTCAACGCGTTGCTGGGAAATGTTTTTCTGCGTGGATTTTTGGGATAACAACCTGTACCTAGGCTTGCATGATGCCTGCAGTAGGTACGTTTGTTTTCGCATCGGGTTCTGCATGGGCAGGCATGATTTAAGTACATTCTTACAATAGTCCATGTCCTGGCAGGTACTGCAGGTCTTATCACGTGACAGAAATAAGAGTCGCTGAGTAGGAGAGGGGTGCGGTTTCTTTGACCGAAGACAGGTGGTTCTATTTAGTGGTATTTAAAATAACCAATCTTCATGTATTATACGGGACAGTCCCGTATTTTAAGGATTTGTCTCGGGAACAGCATTACTTCGGTTAGGAAGTATAAATGTCCCCGTTTTCAAACATGTCTCCTATTTCCTCTGGTATTCCCTATTTCTTTTGTGATCACCGCATCTTCGGAAATACCAAGAAATTAAAAAGAAAGCAAAGAAAAAAATGAGGAAATGTAGATATTTTGAAGAAACTGACTCTGTAGATATCTACAGAAGTGAGTCTGACGGACACATTTATAAGTAACATTCTAGGCCTGGTCTACTGATTCAAATTTAAAAAAAAACCCAAAAGTTAAAAAAAAAAAACTTACTCCAACTCCCCCCTCTCCACCTCCACCCCCTGGAATGAGTGCATGTCTGGTAACTGAACTTAGTAAAGCTGATCAGTTTATAAATTCTGAAGGAAATGTGAAACTATCCCCCCACCCGCCCACGCCGTTTTGGCAGTTTATCAGGTCCAGTGGGGGCGTGGGTAGGAGGAGGGTGTGGTGGCGTGTCTAGCTATGCATTGCTCACAGTCCCAGAGGGCCTAAGAGTGTCAAGAGGGTGTCATAAGAGCGTCATGAGAGTGTCATGAGAATGTCATGAGAGTGTCATGAGAGTATCTTCAAAGAGTCAGTGAAGGATTACATATGTATGTATGTGTATATGTATGTGTGTATGTATGTATGTATGCATGTGTGTATGTGTGTATGTATGTGTGTGTATGTGTGAGTATGTATGTGTGTATGTATGTATGGATGTATGTATGTGTATGTATGTGTATATATGTGTGTATGTATGTATGTATGTATGGATGTATGTATGTGTATGTATGTGTGTATATATGTGTATGTATGTATACGTGTGTATATATGTGTGTATGTGTGTATGTATGTATGTATACGTGTGTATATATGTGTGTATGTGTGTATGTATGTATGTATGTATGTATGTATGTATGTATGTATGAATGAATGTGTGCATGTATGTATGTATGTATGTATGTATGAATGAATGTGTGCATGTATGTATGTATGTATGTATGTATGTATGTATGTATGTATGTGTGCATGTATGTATGTGTGTGTATGAATGTATGTGTATATATGTGTGTGTTTGCTTATTTGTCTGATCAGAACGTCCTCACTTCAGTGTGTTAAAATGAATGACTCACATCCTCGGAAAGTCAAAGATCAAAAACTGTCAAAAAAGGGGGAGGGGTCCCTGCTCAGTGTCGATTGCGTCTGTGCTAACAACACAAAAATCGTGAGCACAATGTAAAAAAAAAACAAGTGTGGAGTTAGTCATTTACTGACACGATCTCCGTCGTAAGAGTTTTATCTAGAGCTGTAAACTGTTAACATGAAACACTCGTCTCTTTAAGCTGTCCCTGGAGACACAACACACTTAACTTAACAAGTGTATCATCTCAGATAAGAGCAAAGAAGTAAGCGTAGGCGGTCATCTTTCCCCTTCTCTTTCAGTCCCCCCCCCCCTTTTTTTTTCTTGTCTGGAATCAAGTTGACCGCTGTTTTCCTGCCAAACCTTGCAATCAGGTCATCCAAGTATTTCTGTCTAGTCCGCACTCTTTGTCTTTTGCCACTTATCTTTCCAGTCATGACCAATTCATGTCTGCTGATGTGTCCGAGAAACATTGATTATCTTTTTTCTTATGTACGGCATTAAACGTCATGATCATCTAGAGAAGACCGCCTTGGAAGGGTACATAATGGGAAAAAGAAAGAGAGGAAGACCAAGGCGAAAATGGCTGCAAGACATCGTTGATGATCTGCAAATAGATGCATCAGCAGGAGGCCATCTTGCTCACAACCGAGAGGCCTACAGGAGTGTTGGTATGGAGGCAAAGTTCCGCAAGGGACATGCAAATGAATGAATGTCGGCACTAGTTTGAGATCCTCCTTTGCCCGCTGTTATGCGAGTACTTCTTCATTTGCCTTTCTAGCTGTCAGTGGTATGTGAAGCTTACTTATTAAGAACCACATTTTAGTAATGTTTATTCTCTTTCCTAATTGTTTAATAATTATCCATGTTTCACTTTCTTAAAGTACAATAGGTTCTATACAGCATCTTAGAACTCTCTTTATTACTGCAAATGACAGCTTTTGATATGTTAATATGTAGTACTTTGAATGTATCACTCATGAAAATCTTCGGACATACATACAGGCTAACAATAAATTCAACTTACGAACAGACTTAGGTACGGAACTCGTTCGTAATCCGAGGACTGTCCGTATGTGCTAATAAATTCTGAATGTTGCAAGCAGAGAATGAAACAATAGTTACACTAATTACCAGAGATACAGACTGGAGTCGATCGACCAGGACTTGTGCGAACTGGGTCATTTTAAAGGTTGCACGTGGGCTCGTCTTGGAGGTGACGAATAGAGACTAGAACTCGTCTTGAATGTTAAGAATAGAGGCTAGGACTCGTCTTGAGGGTTAAGAATAGAGACTAGAACTCGTCTTGAAGGTTAAGAATAGAGACTAGAACTCGTCTTGAATGTTAAGAATAGAGATTAGGACTCGTCCTGCGATGTGATAATTTTTTTTAGTCACTCAACTCGACAGCTACATCTCTTTCTACAGCGCGGTATTACAGAGATAACGCTTGATTCGGTTATGCCACTGGGTTGTGTTCTGTCGAACATATATAACTTGAATCTACAGTCTGTTGAGTTTTGTCACGTGCACGTGTACTGTATTAAAACAAATATTATGTTTGATGTAGACAAAGTAATGGCAAGAAATATGAGCACAGCACGTGACGCCAGTTAAATAGACGCCATCAAATTGAAGGATTTTTAAGATTAGCCACTCTCACTTATAATGCCAGTCCTGTTTTATTACCCTGGTCTCGGAGGGAGGGAGGGAGGAAGACAGACAGAGAGAGAGAGAGAGAGAGAGAGAGAGAGATGGATAATTTAAGTCTGCAGATTTGTGTAACAAGTTTCAGTGTATAGAAGAGTTACCAAGGTGAGCATGTCTTTACAAACAGAAGGAACTAACAACAAAGAAACTCAGAAATTTAAGAAGCGGGTCTAGCGGGAGCTGATGGAATACTGAAGATGGATACTGTATTCTTAAAATAGTTTAATACTGTTTAGTACTTTAAAATGAGTAAATTATTGCTGGGATACTTGAGAAAGCGAAGCATATATATTACATACATACAAACATAAAAGTGCAGCCTACGCCTTTCCCTACTCTTTCTCAGCTTAATTCTCATCTGTCAGTAAAGCTCCACCCCTTTATACTATAATGTATTCAAAACAGTCATTCATGATGAAATTGAAACTACGGCTTGAAAAGTTAAAATTATTTCAGAGAAGGATATTAATTATTTCTTTGAATAGTGATAACGTTAAAAGGTAGTAGGCGTTGATGAAAACAATGATAATGATGATAATTTTCATTCTGACAGGTGGTGATGAAAACAATGATAATGATGATGATTTTCATTCTGACAGGTGGTGATGAAAACAATGATAAAGATGATAATTTTTATGTTGACAGGTGGTGATGAAAACAATGACAATGATGATACTTTTCATTCTGACAGGTGGTGATGAAAACAATGATAATTATTACAATTTTTATGTTGACAGATGGTGATGAAAACAATGATAATGATGATAATTTTCATGCTGACATATTGTGATGAAAACAATGATAATGATGATAATTTTCATTCTGACAGGTGGTGATGAAAACATTGATAATGATGATAATTTTCACCCTGGCAGGTTGTGATTAAAAGAATGATAATGATGATAATTTTTCTGGTGACAGGCGGTGATGAAAACATTGATGATGATGATAATTTTCATGCTGACAGATGACAGGTGGTGATGAAAACAATGATAATGATGATACTTTTCTTGGTGGCAGGTGATGATGAAAATAATGATAATGTTGATGATTTTATTGCTGACATGGTGATACCTTTAATGACGAGTAGTAATGATGAAAACAGAAGATTCTGTGTTCTCAAGGCACAGGTAAGACAACTGATAGATGCACTCCAGGATAATACTCAAGGATCAGCAAGATAACTGATAGATACATTCCAGGATAGTACTCAAATACTCAAGACATAGGTAAGACAACTGATGGATACACTCCGGGATTGTACTAAAATACTCAAGGCATAGGTAAGACAACTGATGGATACACTCCGGGATTGTACTAAAATACTCAAGGCATAGGTAAGACAACTGATGGTTACACTCCAGGATAGTACTCAAAAACTCAAGGCACAGGTAAGACAACTGATGGTTACACTGCAGGATAGTACTCAAATACTCAAGGCCCAGGAAAGGCAACTGATGGATACACTCAGGACAGTACTCAAATACTCAAGGCACAAGCAAGACAACTGATGAATACACTCCAGGATAGTACTCAAGGGCCATGCAAGACAACTGATGAATACGCTCCAGGATAGTACTCAAGGGCCATGCAAGACAACTGATGAATACGCTCCAGGATAGTACTCAAGGGCCATGCAAGACAACTGATGAATACACTCCAGGATAGTACTCAAGGGCCAAGCAAGACAACTGATGAATACACTCCAGGATAGTACTCAAGGGCCATGCAAGACAACTGATGAATACACTCCAGGATAGTACTCAAGGGCCATGCAAGACAACTGATGAATACACTCCAGGATAGTACTCAAGGGCCATGCAAGACAACTGATGAATACACTCCAGGATAGTACTCAAGGGCCATGCAAGACAACTGATGAATACACTCCAGGATAGTACTCAAGGGCCATGCAAGACAACTGATGAATACACTCCAGGATAGTACTCAAGGGCCATGCAAGACAACTGATGAATACACTCCAGGATAGTACTCAAGGGCCATGCAAGACAACTGATGAATACACTCCAGGATAGTACTCAAGGGCCATGCAAGACAACTGATGAATACACTCCAGGATAGTACTCAAGGGCCATGCAAGACAACTGATGAATACACTCCAGGATAGTACTCAAGGCCAGGCAAGACAACTGATGAATACACTCCAGGATAGTACTCAAGGCCAGGCAAGACAACTGATGAATACACTCCAGGATAGTACTCAAGGCCAAGCAAGACAGCTGCTGGATATAACCAGAGCAGAAAGAGAAACTTTGGGAGGGTAATAATATAAAAAGTACAGGAAACTGGTATATGTGTAGATGAAACATCAAGAGAGCAGCAAACATCTGCAACTCCTAGTGTACATTATGGGGAAGAATCAGACTGAGAAAAACAGTGAAGGTGGTGGATAAGACACAAGATGATGATACTGAAGGATAATATAAAACAAAAGCTTATCGAATTAATGCTTATCTGCCTTTCAGTAAAGCTTATACTAAGCAGGACGCAACAAAAACATTGACACTGAAACACACGAAATAATCTTCTGTTTATGTATTTAATATTTAGTCAGACCCGTTTCAGAGCTAGAGATGTTACGTCATGCGTTACTGTTACATTTGTTAAAATTCATGTCTAAAACTTAATTATTCTGTACTGAAGCAGTGTCTTGCTCATTGTTGTCTGAAATGACAAAAAAATAGGAAAGCCCACTTGAGTTGAGGGAATTTTTTCCATCCTGTTATGGTAATGTACTTGCAATCATTAAGTTTGTGTCGTCCATGTTTGGCAGAGTTTATTTCTGGTGTGTATAACTCATGTAGTTCTCAAATATATACCGACAAACTAAAACTAAGCGATTTGTATTTTTGCCTGAACTAGGATGTAATTAATATATAAGTTTGAAACTAAATGGAGATTAATTCTCAGTAATTTAAAAGTGCAATTTTTTTGTATTAACATTAGAGACTCCATGGTCTCATTGCAGCGTAGTTGTTGTATAGTTTAGTTCTCTCCGGCCTGAAACCTGCTTTATCCACCACCAGGTGAGGTATAGTCAATATACACGTATTCCTACTCACGTATTCATCATAATAAACTTGCTTATTTATGTATCAACTATGTTCATTACCAGAAGGTTTCGTTTTCTAAAATTGTTAAAAATAAAATTTCTGCCTCATTATTTAGAATAGGAGAAATGAATCATCAAAAATAATGTTTGAAATTGTCAGACTAATTAGATATGATTTTAGAGGTGAGAATAAGTTGGGTTATATTACCCACTTGTATTTTATAGGGGGGATCAGGTGTCCCAATGTTGGGTTATAGTACCCAATTGCATTTTATAGCGGGATCGGGTGTTCCAATGTTGGGTTATAGTACCCACTTGTATTTTATAGCGGGATCCGGTGTCCCAATGTTGGGTTATATTACCCACTTGTATTTTATAGCGGGATCAGGTGTCCCAATGTTGGGTTATATTACCCACTTGTATTTTATAGCGGGATCAGGTGTCCCAATGTTGGGTTATATTACCCACTTGTATTTTATAGCGGGATCGGGTGTCCCAATGTTGGGTTATATTACCCACTTGTATTTTATAGGGGGGATCGGGTGTCCCAATGTTGGGTTATATTACCCACTTGTATTTTATAGGGGGGATCAGGTGTACCCAATGTTGGGTTATATTACCCACTTGTATTTTATAGGGGGGATCAGGTGTCCCAATGTTGGGTTATATTACTCACTTGTATTTTATAGGGGGGATCAGGTGTCCCAATGTTGGGTTATAGTACCCAATTGCATTTTATAGCGGGATCGAGTGTCCCAATGTTGGGTTATATTACCCACTTGTATTTTATAGCGGATCGGGTGTCCCAATGTTGGGTTATATTACCCACTTGTATTTTATAGCGGGATCGGGTGTCCCAATGTTGGGTTATATTACCCACTTGTATTTTAAAGCGGGATCGGGTGTCCCAATGTTGGGTTATATTACCCACTTGTATTTTATAGCGGGATCGGGTGTCCCAATGTTGGGTTATATTACCCACTTGTATTTTATAGCGGGATCAGGTGTCCCAATGTTGGGTTATATTACCCACTTGTATTTTATAGCGGGATCGGGTGTCCCAATGTTGGGTTATATTACCCACTTGTATTTTATAGGGGGGATCGGGTGTCCCAATGTTGGGTTATATACCCACTTGTATTTTATAGGGGGGATCAGGTGACCCAATGTTGGGTTATATTACCCACTTGTATTTTATAGGGGGGATCAGGTGTCCCAATGTTGGGTTATAGTACCCAATTGCATTTTATAGCGGGATCGGGTGTCCCAATGTTGGGTTATATTACCCACTTGTATTTTATAGCGGGATCGGGTGTCCCAATGTTGGGTTATATTACCCACTTGTATTTTATAGCGGGATCGGGTGTCCCAATGTTGGGTTATATTACCCACTTGTATTTTATAGCGGGATCGGGTGTCCCAATGTTGGGTTATATTACCCACTTGTATTTTATAGCGGGATCGGGTGTCCCAATGTTGGGTTATATTACCCACTTGTATTTTATAGGGGGATCTGGTGTCCCAATGTTGGGTTATATTACCCACTTGTATTTTATAGCGGGATCGGGTGTCCCAATGTTGGGTTATATTACCCACTTGTATTTTATAGCGGTGTCGGGTGTCCCAATGTTGGGTTATATTACCCACTTGTATTTTATAGCGGTGTCGGGTGTCCCAATGTTGGGTTATATTACCCACTTGTATTTTATAGCGGGATCTGGTGTCCCAATGTTGGGTTATATTACCCACTTGTATTTTATAGGGGGATCTGGTGTCCCAATGTTGGGTTATATTACCCACTTGTATTTTATAGCGGTGTCGGGTGTCCCAATGTTGGGTTATATTACCCACTTGTATTTTATAGCGGGATCGGGTGTCCCAATGTTGGGTTATATTACCCACTTGTATTTTATAGGGGGGATAAGGTGTCCCAATGTTGGGTTATATTACCCACTTGTATTTTATAGGGGGGATCAGGTGACCCAATGTTGGGTTATATTACCCACTTGTATTTTATAGGGGGGATCAGGTGTCCCAATGTTGGGTTATAGTACCCAATTGCATTTTATAGCGGGATCGGGTGTCCCAATGTTGGGTTATATTACCCACTTGTATTTTATAGCGGGATCGGGTGTCCCAATGTTGGGTTATATACCCACTTGTATTTTATAGCGGGATCGGGTGTCCCAATGTTGGGTTATATTACCCACTTGTATTTTATAGCGGGATCGGGTGTCCCAATGTTGGGTTATATTACCCACTTGTATTTTATAGCGGGATCGGGTGTCCCAATGTTGGGTTATATTACCCACTTGTATTTTATAGGGGGATCTGGTGTCCCAATGTTGGGTTATATTACCCACTTGTATTTTATAGCGGGATCGGGTGTCCCAATGTTGGGTTATATTACCCACTTGTATTTTATAGCGGGATCGGGTGTCCCAATGTTGGGTTATATTACCCACTTGTATTTTATAGCGGGATCGGGTGTCCCAATGTTGGGTTATATTACCCTTGTATTTTATAGGGGGATCTGGTGTCCCAATGTTGGGTTATATTACCCTTGTATTTTATAGCGGGATCGGGTGTCCCAATGTTGGGTTATATTACCCACTTGTATTTTATAGCGGTGTCGGGTGTCCCAATGTTGGGTTATTACCCACTTGTATTTTATAGCGGTGTCGGGTGTCCCAATGTTGGGTTATATTACCCACTTGTATTTTATAGCGGGATCTGGTGTCCCAATGTTGGGTTATATTACCCACTTGTATTTTATAGGGGGATCTGGTGTCCCAATGTTGGGTTATATTACCCACTTGTATTTTATAGCGGTGTCGGGTGTCCCAATGTTGGTTTATATTACCCACTTGTATTTTATAGCGGGATCGGGTGTCCCAATGTTGGGTTATATTACCCACTTGTATTTTATAGCGGGATCTGGTGTCCCAATGTTGGGTTATATTACCCACTTGTATTTTATAGCGGTGTCGGGTGTCCCAATGTTGGGTTATATTACCCACTTGTATTTTATAGCGGGATCGGGTGTCCCAATGTTGGGTTATATTACCCACTTGTATTTTATAGCGGCGTCGGGTTTTAACAATGTTTTAGTTCATTTATATTGTTTATTATTATTGTTATTATTGAATGTTCTATTATCATCACATCTCACCTTGGTACATCACACGTCGAAGTTTCACATACATGGCAATAGAAGATTTCTCATGAACATTTCACTGATTCATTTTAATTTGACAAATAATATCAATATGATCAATAGGTATAGCTGATAACTCACTTGTAATAATAGGCATAGGCAAGATTATACACGTTTCATTGTTTTCATCATTGTAGCACATATTCTCAAAGTCTCACAATACCATACTTCTTACTATAGAACAAAAACTCGGTGCTCAAAGTTTCAATGTAATAATTACTACACAATCTCTTAATACACTGGTTCAGTCTAACACTGTGTCTCTATCTCTACATCTCTCTTGCTGAACCCTCTCTCTACCTGCAGCTGAGTCCTAATCTGTCTACCTGCAGCTGCCTGCACCTCCCCCTGCCTCCTGAAACCTCCTCTGCTCTCCTCTCTCTATCAGAACCCCTATCTGCTCTCCTCTCTCTGCCTGCAGCTGAGTCCTAATCTGTCTACCTGCAGCTGCCTGCACCTCCCCCTGCCTCCTGAATCCTCATCTGCTCTCCCCCGGCCTTCCTTTTTTCCACCTGTCTACCTCTCCTTTTATATTCGTAAATTCCGTTCCATAGACCACGCCTCCAATTGTTGTATCGGTCATTGGGTCATCCTTTGTTGCCCAAAACCAGTCGCAACTAGCGTCCTAGAGTTAGCCACACCCCTATACACGTTAGTCGCTTTCATCTCCGTCTGTCCAATTGTTACCTCTAATTAAACAAGTCCACCATCTCTTTCATGTTATCTGCTTCGGGACCTAGTCCGTTCTCTGTTCAGTCTTTGATCTACTGGTCAATTGTTCCCCCTGGGCTACTGCATGTGCGCGCGAAGTCGCACCTCTAGAACTGGACCACTCTCACGATCTATCAGATCTATCGATACGGTTTTACCTTTGATCAGGTCTTTGAAGTACCGAGTATCCGTTCCTCGCTCCTCTAACTATAACTTCTTTGTCGCCGTTTGATCCACCATCCTGCCACCCAATACCCTCCTAACTATATACCTGATCATTCCACTAATAATAATAACAATAATAATAATAACTATAATCATTACTTACAAGGCTATGCTACATACCTCCCCTCGTTTAAGTCATATTGTTAACATTATGACTCAAAAAAAAAACTAGCAAAGTGCCTTGTAAGTAATGAGCTACCAAAATATATTTCCATGTGGACCACAGTACCAACAAAAATCACTTTGCGGTCACCTCCCCTTGTTTAAGTCAGAATGTTAACGGTACCGACTACATCTCCATAAACATGGTAACCATATTCTGTCAATATACCATTCATAATTATCATAAGAAGAAAACATGTATCAGCATATTTGTATCTTGTTCAAAAAAATTTCCAGTAAGACATTAATTCATAGCTGCTCTTCTACATCAAAATGATGTCTCATACACACTTAAGAAAAAGAAAAGCATACATTCTTTCAAATGACCAAAAAATACTGTCATTACATTTGAGGCCCAACCTCAAAACGAATCACTTTATTGCCCTTATGATGAATTTTCAGTCGACAAACCTCCCGTTTCTCATCATCAGCGGCAACCATAGGATATCTCATACACATTCCCTGATACATACTCAGTGTGAAAATGTGATGTACTGGTTCCTGAAAGACCAGAATACTCCCATAGTATTCTCACGAAATTTGTTCCACTGACTTCAATTATTTTACCCCCCAAGTACTCCTCTATCATGATAACTCTTGGGTCTCCATCCTCTATGCCAACCATTTTTAGTGGTGAGGGTATCCTCGTATTGATAATCACAACACAACCTTCTCGGTTCCACTAAACAATCTGGCAACACCCAAACATCTCACCCTACTCTTCTTAATACAAATGATAAGTTTGTTTCCATATCTCCAAAAAAAAAAATGTGTAGGCACTTCATTCTTCATACAAAAATATGCAATATTACATTATTATTCACCATAAAAAAATACATAGAGTGGTATGCTACTAACACACTCAATTTCTGAGCATTTCACATTAATAATACCATAGTAGCAAATGCAAGAATTGTACATCATCAGTGCGAGCCATCTTAGTCTCGTCTCTCTTACACATAAAAAATTTGTCACATTATCATCGAAAAAAAAGAATGACCACCTGTATATTTATATACATGTAGGCGCGCAAACTGAACACGTAAAATAACATTAGAGATCTCTCACTAGTATCGCCTTCTATTTCCTCTCGTTCCTCTGCCCCAGTGGTGTTGCTCCTTGTGAAAGTCTCATTAATGTTCTCTAATTAACACTGTTAAAGAAACCATTGTTCTTCGCCTATGTCACATCAGTTCAACACAGTCTTGCACGTGATCGTTAATAGCTAACACTTCGCATTGTGGCCGCTTATACACCCGGTCGTCTCCTCCCAAATGTCGGGAATAGGCACGGGCACCAGTTTAACACTATGTCCTATTTTATATTGTTCTTTATCTTTCTCTTTCCTCATCACGTCTCACATCGAGGTTTCACAACATTTTACATCAAATGAAGCCTCCTGAACATTTCACTGATTCATTTTAATTTGACAAATAATATCAATATGATCAATTCGTATAGCTGATAACTCACTTGTAATAATAGGCATAGGCAAGATTATACACGTTTCATTATTTTCGTTATTGTAGCACATATTCTCAAAGTCTCACAATATCATACTTCTTACTATAGAACAAAAACTCGGTGCTCAAAGTTTCAATGTAATAATTACTACACAATCTCTTAATACACTGGTTCAGTCTAACACTGTGTCTCTATCTCTACATCTCTCTTGCTGAACCCTCTCTCTACCTGCAGCTGAGTCCTAATCTGTCTACCTGCAGCTGCCTGCACCTCCCCCTGCCTCCTGAAACCTCCTCTGCTCTCCTCTCTCCATCAGAACCCCTATCTGCTCTCCTCTCTCTGCCTGCAGCTGAGTCCTAATCTGTCTACCTGCAGCTGCCTGCACCTCCCCCTGCCTCCTGAATCCTCATCTGCTCTCCGCCGGCCTTCCTTTTTTCCACCTGTCTACCTCTCCTTTTATATTCGTAAATTCCGTTCCATAGACCACGCCTCCAATTGTTGTATCGGTCATTGGGTCATTGGGTCATCCTTTGTTGCCCAAAACCAGTCGCAACTAGCGTCCTAGAGTTAGCCACACCCCTATACACGTTAGTCGCTTTCATCTCCGTCTGTCCAATTGTTACCTCCAATTAAACAAGTCCACCATCTCTTTCATGTTATCTGCTTCGGGACCTAGTCCGTTCTCTGTTCAGTCTTTGATCTACTGGTCAATTGTTCCCCCTGGGCTACTGCATGTGCGCGCGAAGTCGCACCTCTAGAACTGGACCACTCTCACGATCTATCAGATCTATCGATACGGTTTTACCTTTGATCAGGTCTTTGAAGTACCGAGTATCCGTTCCTCGCTCCTCTAACTATAACTTCTTTGTCGCCGTTTGATCCACCATCCTGCCACCCAATACCCTCCTAACTATATACCTGATCATTCCACTAATAATAATAACAATAATAATAATAACTATAATCATTACTTACAAGGCTATGCTACAGGGTGTCCCAATGTTGGGTTATATTACCCACTTGTATTTTATAGCGGGATCTGGTGTCCCAATGGTAATGCAGTAAAAAATGACAAAAGTTGTTCTCATCTTCAAAAACACAGAAATAAATATCTGAAAACCACACATCTGACTCATAATCATAGTCACTGAACTCATAGTATATATAAGTTCCATAATTTTGGATCACGTTAGTCTTCTGGTCATTCTAAAATGAAAGCAGAAATAAATGCAGACATTTGCACTGGTATAAGCAGTGAGAGAAACTGTCCTATCAGTTATAGCATTAGGATAATATGTCATACCCAGCGTAAAAATACCTGCAAGATGCCTTGATGTGACTACGCTAATCTCAGCAATAATGAACATCAAAATTGCTGCCACCGGTGTCTAAGCACTTTTTTCGCCCATAAAACCATAGTCTATCAGTGGGATGTTAAGATATTTGATTCATAATTCAATTATTATCTGTGGTATTTTTCAAAATATTTTCTGGCTTGTGAAGAGTTAGCGATTATCTCCCCCTTTCGATTTAACACGCAACTCAAGAAACATCTGAAGCAGCTTGTATACAAGGAAGACAAAGTTACAACATAAACTATTGGGATTTGATGATTTAAGGGTATATTAATCATATATCTCACCATGAGGTATTCATCAAAATACTGGTATAAAATGTGTTGATAAGATGACGGACAGACTTAAGATGTTTGAGAAACTGAAATTCACATGAAAGTAACTTTGAAAATATCAGTTATTCCAGCCGTGTTTCTTAAAAACAAAATGAATCAACTGGAAACAGTGATCACAGAAATGATGGAACTTATGAACTCAGTCCTGAAAATCATGTGCATGGAACGTCGCTTAAGGTTCAAAGGTTAAAAGTGGGAACGAAAATGGGTCGCAGGTATACATGCTTATTTATGGGCGTTCTGGAAGTCAAATTATGGGACACCTTCACTGGCAGACTTCTAAAATTCTATAAAAGGTACATCGATGAGGCATTGGAGTCACCAGTATGCCAAAGGACGAACTAAAAAAAAATTACTGATTTCGCCAATTCGCTTACTGAGAACATCAACTTCACTTATTAAATTCAACTTTTTAGATGTTACAATATCTACTGGCACAGGCAGTCTTGTCACCTCTATATTTTACAATCCCACATACAGCCACACGTGTTTACTTTATACCTCCTCTCATCCTGAGGCTTGTAAGAACTCCATCTCATAATTCCAACTCCTCGGTCTTCACCGACTATGCCAGGATAACTTGGACTTTATGGATAAATCCAAAAAATTATTACAATTTTTCCATCATGGCCGCTATCCAGAAAATTTCCTTCGGAAAACATTTAACCGTATCCAAAAGAGCCGCGGAGAAGCATTCAGAAAAAAAAAACCTGTTATCCCATCCGACAGAGTTAAACAAGTACTTCCTTTTCACACGCATGGTCAGATAGTTAAGAAAATTCTTTATCGCCCTCTGCCACGAACTCAACTCGATCTTGATACTCGCGACATCTTCTCTGATCTACCCCTATTAGCATACAAAGAGAGCCAAATCTTAAGGACATTCTTGTTCATAGCCACTTGAAGCGGAACCTTGCATATGTTGCCACTAGAAAATGTAACCGCCCTCGCTGTGTTACCTGCCCTGTAGTCTGGGAAACGAAAACGATCACCTTTCCCAAAACTATCCTCACTCTCCATGATGGGTTCATATGCAAGTCCCGTAATGTGATATATGTCACTGTAAGCAAAAGATGCAGATAACTTATATTTGTGAAACTGGTCTCAGTTTAAGTGACCGCATGCAGAAACATCTGTATGATATCACCCAGCATGCTTCGAAACCAGTCCGTAAACATTTCAATGGCCCCAATCACAGAGGCAAATCTGATTTTCTAGTGACAGCCATCAAACAATGGCACTCTGATGATAGAAGATACATAGAGCTTAAGAACTGCTATATTCGGGAATATGGAACGCCGAAACCACATGGTTTAAACTTGCAATTCCCCTCTTCCATATTCCCTCTGCACTATGTTCCACTCCTTTCTCACGTGCAACATATAGTTCAGAACTTCCTCACAGTATCAGATTACAACCCATCTACCCCCAGTTATAATCATATATTCCACCTTTTCCCGGGTAGTTTACCGTCGTAGCACTCTCTCCCCTTTCTGCGGGTCCCCCTCTCCCTTTACCACTCACCTATCACACATCACAAGTCTCCATTTAAACATTCTCTACACTCCACCTAACACAATTCCAAATATAGCTTCTTACACATCACAGCGTCTTACAAGTCACAGGTAAGTGCTTCATCTATTTTATTTTATTTGTTTTCATTCCTATTTTTTTATAAGCGTTCATGTGAATTTATATTTTATCTTCTCTCTATTTCCTGCTTGTGTTTTTGTAGGATAAAGGTTCAGACCGAAACGTCACAACTTTGTGGTCGTTACTAAAGCTGTTCCTACTTTTTTCCTAGCTTATACAAAGGTTCAAAATCAGACTCCAGCGTCACTGCATTCAGGACAGCCCCATATATACTCGGCCCCATGCAGTTTCATGCACTCAAAAGTGTGTGTGTTTTCTAATAGTTCCCTCAGATGTTGCTTCTATTCGATGTGTTTTCTGCCACACAGTTCAGATTTCTCGCCAGCTCCTTTATTTTGTCTTATCTCCAGCCATCATTTCACAGCCACGTTGTTCTTCCGTTCCTGCTCTTCATTTTCCCGCAGTCTATCAAATACGGCTTTAACAATGTCGTTCCTGTCCAGTCTCAACCCGTCATTTAATTTTAGTCTGTCCAGCAAGTCTGTCTGCCACTCCATTGTCATGAACTCCCGCATGCCCTGGACAACAAAGCCACATTAGAGATGTAACAGTTGACTGACTTAACAGATGAACCTCTTCTTTTATAAGCAGTTTCTTCTCAGTCTTACGGTGCATACTCTGTGAATCCGTCACAATGACACCACTAACCACAGCATGACCAAGTAACCATTCCATTGCCACCGGCACAGCCTCAGTTTCCGTTCTCACGCTTGATGTGCTGACTTCAAAGTCTCCCCAACCCTGTGCCACTACTCTTACATTTCGGTAGACAACAAAACCCCAACCACTTCTGCTGTTCCGAGTCAATGAGATATCTGTATATATTACCATGTCGGAGGACCCACAGTGATGCCGGATGAGATGTTGAACCCAAAGTTCAGATGCCCCCTGTGTTCAGTCTCTACATTAGTGGCCCTTCTGTATAATAATCTTTGTTAGCTGAGGTCGGTCCTGTACCCTTAACCATTACCTTTAGGCACCTCGTGACATTACTGTATCCTCACCTCAGCCATCATGATCTACCTCCTTTGATGCGTCTGTCCTTTATCAACCCCAACTCCTCATAGAGAGGATGTTCCTTCATGCCAGCAACTCTGATGTGTGCCTTTACCTGAGCATGCTAGTGTCTTGACCTCGTACTCACCAGAAACCGCCTGGTCGAAACAGGATTTTCTCTGATGCAACTCTCAGTAGTTCCTTCTGTACAGGCTCTAGTCTGTTCAGTTGTGCATTTGGCAGCTGTCTGCAAAATCGTTAATTAAAAAATATTCATAGTTATTTCCCTTCTCTATTCGTCCTATCATAACAGAACAATTTTATTATATTAGAAGTCTCTATTTACGACTAACTTGACATTTATTTATAAAAGGCGTTTCTATATAGAGAAACAGTAACATTCAGTCAATACCTTCTCTTGTCAATTGTTTGTTACCTCTTCTGCTAACGAGATTGTACAAAGACTCTAGACAGTGTAAGATATGAGCACGTAACTAAATTCTTGACATATACTCACTATTTCACTTCTAAATTAATTTCTCTGCTCTGGCAGAATAAATATGTATGTTTAGTGACAGAAATGTAAATGGGCCGTCAGATAAATTGACAGACAAACAAGCTGACAGACAGACAAATATAATACTCTGCACATTGTGTGAACAAACTGATTACAGAGCAGTGAGAAATCAAGTCTTAATTCTTGATAAATTTTATGTACACAGTACAAGAAAATCTGAGGAGCCAATCCAGGTGATTCTGTCCGTGTCACGTGATATCTGAAGATGAATGAATTTCACACTAGGGTCATATTTCTGTGGATTCTGAAGTGTATTTTATCAACAACAGGTAATGTACAACCTTTTCAGTCATTGGCCGAATAAAACATGATAATATTTTACTAATTATAAATATTTGGTATCTTACTAAATTACAATAATTTTTGTTATTACATCAAGAGAAATAAAATGATAGTCAACCATTGTATTACACTGCATTAAGCATTTTTCATTTGTTTTGCTTTATATAATTAGGTCATATGAGATGGGGGACTTGCCCAGGCATTGCTCTGGTGCCCGGAGGTGGGAAGGGGAGGTTTTCTCTGTTTTAAGGGTGGTCCCAAGGGCTTTGGGGGTGGGTGAATGAGAACAGATAAGAAGGGTGGGGGAGGCGGTGAAGGAGAAGATGGAGTTTTGAACCGGCTTAGAAATGCAGCATGGCCTTGTAAGTAATGATTATAGTTGTTATTATTATTATTAATGAATATGATTATGAATATATTTTAGGCATAACAGTAACATCTAATAGCAAGAGAAAAAATAAATAGGCAAATTAGTGCAAGGTAGAACAACAAACTTCCTCGACACTGTATGACTGGAAGCTCACACGTTTAAACAGAAAATAAAAGACAAATAGAAAAGGCAGACACAATGAAAAGCGAGGACACAATAAAACCTCCGACATGAAAGAGCAATATAATGACTTAGGTAAACGACAACTGTATAGACGGACTTGATGCAGACTGACACGCATGACAACTATTAGCGTTAGAACGCTATTAGGACGCTACTGCACACGGTTTTTAAATAAAGGAGTAGACGACTCGGCCAGCTGAACAATTAATATTCATAGGCGTGGCCTATTGGACAACTGACTTACGACATATAAGTTACAGGGCAGTGTGAATGACAGACAATCAGAACTCTCATGGGAACCAGTGGACATCTGAAAGGTGGAGCCAAAATACTTATTGGTTAATTCATCAAGCTGGACATGAAGATAAAAAGGCGAGCGGAGAGACAGGAGAGGAAGAAGTACGGAAGTAAAGGAGAGAAGAGAGAGCCTGAAAACGGAGGAATAAGGACGGTCAGTAGAGACCGGTCCAGACGTCAAAGGAAGGAGAACGAGAACAAAGGAGCCACCAAGAAGAGAAATCCAGAGGCTAGCGGACAAGTGAGAGGGATCGTCAGAAATAGACAGAGAAGAGAAGAATAGAAGACGGAAGAACAGACGATCAGGGGAGGACAGACAAGAGAACAGGAGGACAGACAATTAGAGAAGAACAACAGAAGGAGAACACACACCAGAGAAGACACGAGAGACAAAGAAGACGTAGATAAGGACAGATGGAATAGATGGACAACTAGAGAAATAGATACTCAGGAAAAGAAGTTTGAAGAAGTAGGTTTAGGACAGACTGAAGATGTGTTTCAAGTGATTCGAGTGATTAAGAAGATTTATTACTGTGAAACCGAATAAAGAGATTTCAGGCGAGAAATTGATTGACCACTTGTTGCAAATCTGATATAATACTGAGTTATGAGATGTTCTCGTATCAAGTATAGAATATTGTGAAGTTGAGAACATTGACGAAATGCTGGATGTAGAATATGATAGAGTTTGATATTGTGAACAAATGATTAAGTGTTTCGATCCAAGTGATGTTATCAACGATACATCTTGAACTTATTTGTTAAAATAGTGAACATTTAATCTGACTTGCTCTGATCTAGTGAATGTAGTAAAGTTTTGTGAAACCTGTGATGTGTTAATCAAAGAGCATCTGTAAGCTTCAGTTTTATAGAACTATTCTATAATATGGAACTATTCAGAAATATTTGATTCACAATCCTAAATATTATAGAACATTTCTCTGAGGCCCCGAATATGATTATAAGTGAGGCCAAGTCTGTCAGCTCTCTGTACTGTATGTGACAGTTAGGCCCAGTCTGTCAGCTCTCTGTACTGTATGTGACAGTTAGGCCCAATCTGTCAGTTCTCTGTACTGTATGTGACAGTTAGGCCCGGTCTGTCAGTTCTCTGTACTGTATGTGACAGCTAGTCCCAGTCTGTCAGCTCTCTGTACTGTATGTGACAGTTAGGCTCGGTCTGTCAGCTCTCTGTACTGTATGTGACAGTTAGGCTCGGTCTGTCAGCTCTCTGTACTGTATGTGACAGTTAGTCCCAGTCTGTCAGCTCTCTGTACTGTATATGACAGTTAGGCCCAGACTGTCAGTTCTCTGTACTGTATGTGACAGTTAGGCCCAGCCTATCAGCTCAGTATAATGAAAGAAACACACAAGAAACTTGTGACTTAAACAAAAGTAGCTATAGCTGTCTACCCTAGACCATGAAGTAAGAAGAGCAGAATGTGAGAGCTCCTGAAAGTAAAATATATAAACAGATTCTTCCTTAACTGGCCAGACAGTTACTGTATCTTAGTTATGTGTGGAAATTGGGCCCCTCTAGCTCGAGGACCTCTTAATCCTAGCCTTTCTGTTGGCAAAACAACTAACTGAGTTCTTGTACCGAAAAAATAAAAGAGATCCTTTTCTGAGTCGCTTTCGCTCTTCCCCCCCCCCCCCATTTTCATGGCCACATGGCCTTAAATTCTCCAGTGTCGTGACAGTTTTCTCTTACATAATTTTATAACAGAAGTATTGGAACACCCGTGTGTCACTTCAGCACTTATCTCAATAGCACATGAAGTTTTAAAGTGGTGTATTAAAATATGTTGGATGCAGGTCGCTCCGGCTGATCTCACATTGCGAATAGGTCTGACGCTAACACTGAAGTGGAATGACTGATACGGTTAAAGTGGCGGGTAACAATCGATGATGTGGCTAGAAAACTGACAATTAGTCTTGGCTCGGCACATAACATCATTCTCGAAATACTGCAGTAACGAAAAGTCTCCGCCAAGCGGGTAGCAAAACGTCTCATCCCCGATATGAAAGAACGCCGCGAGAATGCTTGCTAAGCTCTTTCACGACGTTTTGAAGCTGAATAAGATGGCTTTCTGCAACTTCTAGTTATTGGAGATGAACGCTGGGTACATTACTTCCAGGCAGAGACAAAGTGAGCCAGCAAGGTGTGACGACATTCTTCCTCGCCGAAATCAAAGAAGTTCCCTACAACTCCATCGGACATAAAACTGATGCTCACACTCTACTGAGACTGTGACAGCTCAATCCTGGAACATGACTTGTCAAGAGGAACTGCTATCAACAGCGAAGCATATTGTGTTCTAGTTTAGACTCACTTGAAAGCAGCAATCATGTCAAAACAAGTTATTCATGTGGTTAGAGTATAACAATGCCCGGTCTCACAAAGCACGTGCAAGAGCTAAATAAATTACGAATCTGTGTTTAGAGTGTCTTCTACATTCAACATTTTCTCGTAACCTCTTGCCATGTGATTATCATGTGTTTAGGCCTCTCAAGGAGGCGCTAAGTAGGAAGACGTTCAATATGGACTAAGAGATTAAAGAGACCGTGCATAATTGTCTACAAGGTCAATTACAATTTTTTGTTCATGAGGAATCCAGGCATTAGAGAAGCGGTGGCAGACCTACATTGGACACGGCGGGAACTTAGTACAGAGGATTAAAGAGAGAAAACTTAAATATTTTGGCCACATTAAACGTCATGATAATTTAGAGAAGACCGTATTGGAAGGATACATAATGGGAAAAAGAAAAAGAGGAAGACCGAAACGAAGATGGCTGCAAGACATCGTTGATGATCTGGAAATGGATGCAGCAGCAGCAGGCCATCTTGCTCACAACCGAGAGGCCTACAGGAGTGCTGTTTGGGAGGCAAAGTTCCGCAAGGGACATGCAAAGGAATGAATGAATGAGTTGCTGGTAAAATCATCATCATCATCATCATCATCATCATCATCATCATTACATGTATTTTCACTTGGAAGGGTGAGTAAAATGTATCTCTGTTTCTTTCTCTCACTTTGATGAACTTTTGGATGAAGCAAAACAACATATTTTATTTACGAAAAAAGTTGCAGAAATGATTAAATATAGCAGTAAGAAAAGGTATTATACAATGCATCCTTATCATCGAATATCAGAGAACGTTTAAAAATGGCCCTTTCAGTCTACCGTACTCTATGGAAGTGAAATGTAGACAATGAGCAGACCAATTCATAGAACGTTAGTGATGACGGAGATGCTATTTCTGTGAAAAATCTGAAAGAGTAAGTTAAGGGGACAAATAAGGAATGTTCAACACAAACCAAGGAAAACAGTAATCGTATTAAAGCAATAGGAAACTGACAGTCAGCATTCTCTGGACGTATAACTGGAGGAGGATTGCTGCAGTACCTCAGGAAAGAAACTGGAAGAGATTTAGTTATGTTAACATCACGAACTTGCTGATTAATTATGTTAATATCACGAACTTGCTGATTTAGGTATGTTAACATCACGAACTTGCTGATTTAGTTATGTTAACATCACGAACTTGCTGATTTAGTTATGTTAACATCACGAGCTTGCTGATTTAGGTATGTTAACATCACGAGCTTGCTGATTTAGGTATGTTAACATCACGAACTTGCTGATTTAGTTATGTTAACATCACGAACTTGCTGATATAGTTATGTTAACATCACGAACTTGCTGATATAGTTATGTTAACATCACGAACTTGCTGATTTAGTTATGTTAACATCACGAACTTGCTGATATAGTTATGTTAACATCACGAACTTGCTGATATAGTTATGTTAACATCACGAACTTGCTGATTTAGTTATGTTAACATCACGAACTTGCTGATTTAGTTATGTTAACATCACGAACTTGCTGATATAGTTATGTTAACATCGCGAACTTGCTGATTTAGTTATGTTAACATCACGAACTTGCTGATATAGTTATGTTAACATCACGAACTTGCTGATATAGTTATGTTAACATCACGAACTTGCTGATATAGTTATGTTAACATCACGAACTTGCTGATTTAGTTATGTTAACATCACGAACTTGCTGATATAGTTATGTTAACATCACGAACTTGCTGATATAGTTGTTAACATCACGAACTTGCTGATATAGTTATGTTAACATCACGAACTTGCTGATATAGTTATGTTAACATCGCGAACTTGCTGATTTAGTTATGTTAACATCGCGAACTTGCTGATATAGTTATGTTAACATCGCGAACTTGCTGATTTAGTTATGTTAACATCACGAGATAAAAATTCATTCACCAACTAAGAAAGTTTGCGAAGCTACATTTAACAGCTTGTAAGTGATGCTTTATTTTGACATATCGCTACCAAACTGATGCGGCATTTCTCTCAGGAATTAAAACTAACAAAACAGTGGAATTTCAGATGGACTCTTCCTTACCATATGCAAGTGAAGTTAGTTCGTCTCTCTCTTTTCTCCCGCCCTTCTCCCGCCCTTCTCCCTCTATTCTTTTCTCTCTCTCTCTCTCTCTCTCTCTCTCTCTCTCTCTCTCTGCTTTACGTGGTCACATAAGGGGTATAAAATACCTAAACACAAACATACCAGCATCAAATATAGAAACTTTAAAAACTTTAACTTGGAATTATTTTTAACTGATCTAAAAGCTTCGCCTCTTACGCACGCTTTCCAGTTAACAAATCCAGATGAGGCTATCGAATACTGGATCAAGATATTTCGAAATATTTTTGACAAGCATGTCCCCATCAAAGAAATGAGAGTAAAACACGCAACAAAATCCCCGTGGATAACTCCCGATATATTGCAACTCATGAGGAAACGGGATGAAGCTCACAAAAGCAGAAATTTCAGTAGCTATCGTTCACTTAGGAATAAGGTGCAGTATTTAATTAGGCAGGAAAAGAAAAATTACTTCAGAAATTTAGTGAAAGACTACACTGATAGTAAATCAATCTGGAAAGCAATTAATACTCTTGTAAATAAAAGGAAGCAAACTGACCCACAAACACTTAATGGTGAACATACTTGCACTAACTTCAGTGAACATTTTAGGGAAGAAATTAGTATACTAAAATCTTCATTACAGACCCCTAATTGCGACCTGAGCGTGTTGAAAACTTTCAGCGACAGTAAAGCTAAAACAAATTCATATTCCTTTCCTCACAGTCGGTGAGGTTTATAACTACATCCGGTCCTTAAAGAACACTAACTCAGCAGGGTGTGATGACATTAGTAACAAGATACTACGCTACGCTGCACCAGTTATCACAGACACACTAACATACTTATACAACTTGTGTATTGACAAAAAATATTTCCCTGACGCTTTTAAACTCGCCAAAGTTTTTCCTCTTTTTAAATCTGGACAGACTAGTGACCTCTCAAACCATAGACCCATATCCATTCTGTTATCACTATCTAAACCTCTTTAAAAGCATATACAAAAGTTAACACTGCTCCACATGCAAGAAAACAATCTACTAATAGATAGTCAGTCAGGTTTTAGACCAAATTACTCCTGCCACACAGCATTAACTAAAATGACAGAAAGCTGGCTGTCTAATATAAATGATGACAAATTGTGTGGTGCTGTCTTTGTTGATTTTAAGAAAGCCTTCGATATGATTGATCATGAAATTCTTGCAAAAAAGCTGGAAGGCTATAGATTACATCCTGACCTAACAAAATGTATTACATCTTTTCTCTCAGGTAGAAAACAAGTAGTTTGCTTTAGAAACAAAATATCTGGCTCGTCTGTGGTTGATAACGGTATTCCTCAAGGCTCCATTCGTGGTCCTTTTCTCTTTGCTATCTATATTAACGACCTACCACTACATTTAAAGCACTCTTCATGTGATCTTTTCGCTGACGACTGTACTGTTTACAATAGTGAATATGACATCAATAACCTACAGACAACGCTCCAAAATGATATAAACAGTTTGATTAAATGGAGTAATAAAAATGGTATGTTGATAACCACCAACAAAACAAAATCCATGCTCATCACTACAAGACAGAAACTGCAAAATGCAACTAAAACTTCACTACAGCTTTGTGCTGGGACTAAGGCAATAGAAAATGTTCATGAACATAAAACCCTAGGACTCATCACTGATCAGCATTTAACTTGGAATTCTCACGTACATAACCTAACAAATTTGATTGCACAGAAAGTTTACCAATTAGCCAAAATTAAACACTTTATCGACAAAAACACAAGAAAAATATACTACATATCACACATACAAACACACTTAGATTACTGTTCCACAATCTGGGATGGATGCTCAGTCTCAAACACAAAAAGGCTCCACTCACTTCACAAGCGAGCATTAAATCTTATTTGTGACAAACACCCAGTACAGACTGTAGATCAACATAAACAACTCAAAATTCTACCCCCCAAAAATAGAATCATTTTTAACAAAGTTAAGTTTGTTCAAAGAATTCTGTCGCACAATGCTCCGCCTTACTTGTGGTCACTGTTTACATATAACACTAAACATAGCCAGCGTTTAAAAAACTGTCTTCTTCCTAAACCCAGAATTGATATGTACAAGAAAAGCCTTGCATACTCTGCAGTACATCTCTGGAACACCCTCTCCTACAATTTAAAACCCATTGGTAATACTTCATCCTTTAACTCAAACCTGTTTCATTATTTACTTGCTTGTAATTATATGCCTCCATAAAATAGGCAGCATTCTCTCAACACATGGCTCGTAAACCATCAAGTACTTCAGTGACATAGTTAGAAAAGCAACTTGTTAGATATTGTTAGAAATTATTTTAATGTTTGTTTAAAAAAAACATATGTTAGAAGATCTGTATTT
The DNA here is from genome assembly GCA_009760885.1 of Achatina immaculata. NCBI lineage: Eukaryota > Metazoa > Mollusca > Gastropoda > Stylommatophora > Achatinidae > Lissachatina > Lissachatina immaculata. The sequence continues at coordinate 38,031,797 of CM019706.1, forward strand.
ACAATGTATTTGTATTTATGTATATGTCTGCGTGTGTATGTGTGCGTGAGTGCTGTTTTATTAGGTTAATTACTTCTTCTCTTTTACCTTGAATGTAGTAGTTAAATCGTACACTCTTTTGATATGTTTTTACTAATTTAATTTATTTTTGTACTAAATCAAGTGTGTGGGAAGAATGAAAGATGGAGTGATGAAGGGCAAAATGTAAGACGGGCCTCCGTGCCCAATTCTTTACCCTTGAAAAATAAAGATTATTCATTCATTCATTCTCTCTGCCTTCCTCCCTCTCTCCCTCTCTCTGGCTGCATTGTTTTATTAGTTCTATCAATATGAATATCGATTTTACTGAACGCCATGACGTGAAGATAAAAAAGACCCATAACTCCTGTATCCAGCCACTTGTTGTCACTGAATGTGTGTATTAGAAGTTTCAGCGTAAAATTATGTTATTTTAAATGTTACTTGTGTTCAATGTGCATATTTGGTACATTTGTACTAGGTTGAATGTTTGCAACAGAGTGGAAGTTGCGAGATGAAGGATAGAATCTCAGACAGGCTTGTATGTTCAGTTCTTTACCCTTTGAAAGTAAAGTTCCTTTGTTATGATAGGGCATATACTTTTAGGGGACATAACTTTGGAACAAAAACAGAGAAGATGATCTCCCCTCGTTAACAATACAAAAAAAAAGTTAAGTGTTAAATAACTGTTATTTGACTGCCTAGTCTTGAGAAGGGCCTGCCAGATAAATTTTGTTAAGTCAGTTCATCCCTCCCCCTCCCCCACTCAAACAAGGAAAATCCCGCGGGCTCTTGAGTAACGCACAAGCTGAACCACCCCCCCCCCCCTTTCCTCCCGTGTGGCCCTAATCTTGGCTATTTTCTTTGATCTTAAATCTTGTAGTTCTGGCTCTAGTTCTATTCACTAAATTTACCAAAATACGCAAACTTATGATGTCAACTCAAAGTACCTGCACAAAGACACCTTCCGTAAACATTTGGCACAAAGTTAACTCGTAGCTCTTTTTCTAAATAAAATTATTCGTAAAAAATTATTCGACGAGGTGTATGATATTGATTGCTGCATGAAATATGTTTGCCTTCCTTAACTCTTCCCCATCCCTCTACGAAGTTTTCATCGACATACTGGTTCTGGAATTCAAATATTCTGCATTCTTAAATGGCTTGCTAAGAACAAAGAATGTTATTAGTTATCTACAGTAAAAATAATTAACTGAATATATAAATGAGTTCATGCTTCATTTATGAATTTAAAATAACGCTCATATTTTTTATTCTTAAAATAAAAAGAATTTTTTGAGATGAAAGATCGACTCTAATTTTCAATATTGCATTCATATCTTATTTCCTTCCCGTGCCGTTAAACGTCATTTAGGTATTGCAATGTAGTTCGCCAATTTTTCCTGTTTTCAGCGAGCTTTTCAAACTCATCAAAGGATTTTATGCCTATTAATTTGGCCTCTCTTAACAATGTCCTCTTTAGAGTTTCATGTGGTCTGCTTCTTTTTACTTGGCCTGTTGTGTTCCACTTTATAGCTTGTTTTGGGATTCTCTGATCGTTTTTTCTCATCACGTGACCAACATATGTAAATCTTATTTTCCTGATCAACCATGTTGTCAACAGATTGTTGTTTGCTCATCTGTATTATCTCTGCATTGTTCTTGAATTCGTTCTATTTGATGCCGAGTATTTTCCTTAGGGATTTGTTTTCAAAAGAGTCTAATTTCTTGTTCATTTCTTTAGTTGTTTTCCAGCTTTCGGATACATAAATGAGGGTAGATATTACATTTGAATTGAATAGTCTTAACTTGGTTTTTGTGCTTATAACTTTTGAATGCCATGTGTTCTCAAGATTCTTGAAGATCGATGCTGCTTTTGCAATTCTAATTCTAACTTTCTTTCTAGTGTCACCATTATGGTCTATGTAGCTGCCAAGGTATGAAAATTGAATTGACTTCTTCTACAGCTGTCCCTTCTACGCTTATTTTTCCACTTTGAGTAATGAGAAGTTTCATTACTTTTGTTTTGTCCTTGTTAATTTCAAGTCCTATTTTGCTATCCAGTGAAGACAGGATATCTGTTTTTTCTTGCATGAAATTCACATTGTTACTGAAAAAGAGTTATGTCAACAGTAAAATCAAGATCTTCTAGTTGGGTCCCATGTACCCAATCAATACCTGTGTTACCTGTGCAGCATTTGTTGTTATGAAGTCTATTGCAATTCCAAAAATCAAAGGAAGTTGTATAATCCTTGTTTCACGCGTTGAATTCATATATTTCCTAGAAGATTCTAAGTCAAATTTCAAATCACTATCTTCAAGATTCAAATCAAGTGTCAAGTCCTTTCAAGCATCTTCAGAAAAAGTATCGAGTCAAGTCTTAATTCCATGAGTCACAATATTAAAAGAGTATCTTGGTGTTTGTTAGCATATCAGTAATACCGAAACTACAAAAATAGTTTTATGACGTACACCAAGGGTTAAGAGTTGTGAAAGTCATGAAGGCAAAGTGAAATACAGAAACACATATGCATGCACGCACACACACACAAACACACACACACAGAATTTCACCAAGTATTCAAGCAGTAATTTACTTATGTTGATGTTATATTGTACTAAGATCTACTAGGAACACAGGGTATTAATTTATCTATGCTCTCACGGTCCAGTAGAGTCCATTTTAATTTCTGATTTTATGTTTTTTCTAAATAAATTGAAACAGTTGCCAATACCTTTTTTTATATTTTAAGTATTGGGGCACGGTAACTTGTAATAAACTTGTGGAAAAATTAGAATAAAACTAAAGAAAGCAGGCAGAAAAGTGAGAAACATCAAACTGAATACAGAACTTCTTAAAAATTACCAAGAACTGCGAGAACAATACAAAGTTATTATAACAAATAGATACAGTACAATAGCAAAGATAAATAGTGTAGATGAACAATGGGAAATGTTAAGAGATTCTATCCATCAAACTGTTAAGGAGATAATACCACCAAAAAAAAGAAGCCTCTATAAATAAATGGATGACAGACGACATCTTAGGACTGATGGACAAGAGGAGGAGGAATAAAAATATCGAGGAAAAATATAGCAAGATAAATAAAGAAATACGACGCAAATGCAGAGAAGCAAAAGAAATGTGGTTAAATCAGCAGTGCAGACAGATAGAGGACTCTCATATTAAAGACAGCAAAAACATGCACAAACGAATTAGTGAACTCACAGACAGGAAAACAAAATATACCACAGGATGCCTGAAATCGAAAGAAGGTAAAATGTTAATGGGAAAAGAAGACATTCTGGACAGGTGGACAGAGTATATCGGTGAGCTATATGGAGGAGAAAGATCAGAATTAACACCAGATACTAAAAACTGTGATGGACCACCAATACTTGAAGATGAAATCATAAATGCCATCAAATACATGAAGAAAAGAAAAGCGACTGGCCTGATAATATAACAATAGAAGAAATAGAGGCACTAGAGGAGACAGGAATACAAATAATAACCAAGTTACTGAATGACATTTACAACAGTGGTTATATTCCCAGTGACCTGATAAAATCCACATTTATAGCACTACCAAAGAAACCAGGTGCAAAGGAATGTGACGACCACCGGACTATCAGCCTCTCATGTCACATAACGAAGCTACTTCTGAGAATAATTATGAGAAGAATAAGGAAAAAGATAAAAATGGAAATAGCAGATGAACAGTTTAGATTTTTTGAAGGAAAGGGAACACACAATGCCATTTATGCTTTACGAACACTAACAGAAAGAGCTTTAGAAGTACAGAAAGATCTCTACTTATGCTTCATTGATTACACCAAGGCATTTGACAAGGTGAAACATAATGAAATTATTAAAATGCTTGAAAACATCAATATAGACGGCAAAGACCTGAGGATTATAAAACATCTATACTGGCAGCAAGAAGCAGCAATTCGAGTTGGAAATAGAATTGGAAAATATCAACCTATAAAACAAGGGGTGCGACAAGGATGTGTACTATCTCCAGACCTTTTTTCTCTGTATAGCGAGAATATTCTAAGAACAATCATCACAGAACCAGGCATAAAAATTGGAGGATACAATATTAACAACCTTCGGTATGCTGACGACACAGTACTGATAGCTGAGAACCAACAAGACCTGCAAAATCTCTTGGATAAAGTGGCCTAATAAAGTGAACAGAAAGGCCTTACTTTGAACATCAAAAAGACACAGACTATGGTTATATCTAAGAAACAGAATCCACCAGCATGCATTATACAATTAAACGGAACTACTAGTGCAGAAATTCAAATACCTTGGAGCAGTAATAACTTCAGATGGGAAATGCAGAACAGAAATTACGAACAGAATAGGCCAAGCAAAGACTGCATTTCAGAGAATGAGAAACATATTAGCTAACACATCTTTATCAATGAATGTTAGAAAACGAGTCCTAAAATGATATATTGAACCTATCTTGTTATATGGAAGTGAATCATGGACAATAGGCAAAAATAACTAATGAAGAATGTATGAGAAGAGCTGTGGAGACAAAAAACCTTGTCAAAAAGATAAGAGAGAGACAATGTACTTTCATAGGATATGCAATGAGAAGAGGGAGCACTGAAAATATTATAACAACAGGAAAAATAGAAGGAAGAAGATCAAGAGGAAGACCAAAAGAAATGATACTGGACAGTCTGACGGGATGGTGTGAGAGGAGATCACCAACTGAACTGATGGCCTGCATGAATGATCGTGTACTCTGGAGAAGCACAATAGCCAACGCCAGTAGGCACGGCACATGATGATGATGAGGAACTTGTAATATTTATTTAACTCATTCTAAAAACAAAAGGAAAAATTATATTACTTTCAAAAAGGGAATAAATAAAACAAATTATGTCTTGTAAATACTAGATTTTTAGACCTTTCAGGAATCTAGAATGGATTATGGGGTTCTTTTTAAACCTTAGTTTGCTAACTACAAACTGGACCACATAGCCTTCCATCTGCGTTTTGGAAGTTATTACATACATTCAACATTAAATTATCTGTCACAAACATAAATTATTCCTATGCAGGCTTAAATTATCTCTTTAATTTCAGTTCTACAATTTTACATTTTAAAAGGTATACTTATGTCAACTGCGGCAGCAAAGAGTCTTACAGAATAGGAACCAGTGAAGAGTCGTATATTAAGAGCACGATTCCAAATAAGACACAGAAGAATGACAATCACACAATGCTATGCACCCATGAACGATACAGATGACGAAATAAAAGACACTTTCTAGCACCAACTACAACTCATTAACAAAGTTCATAAACATGAAATCTTAGTTGTCATGGGAGATTTTAACGCCAAGATAGGAAAAGATAACACCAACATCGAAAAGGTTATGAGGAAAGAAGGGATTGATACGGTAAATCAGAATGGAGAAAGATTGATTGAATTATGTCTAACAGAGGGCATGATCATTGGAGGAACAGTATTTCCACAAAAAGAGATACATGAATATCTCCAGATGATAGAACCAGAAATCATATAGATCATTTTTGTATTTGAAAGCAATTCAGAACATCTCTGATAAATGGAAGAGCATATAGGGGTGCAAATATCAACAATGATCACGATCTGTGTATAGAGAAAATAAGACTAAAACTGAAAAGCCAAGACAAGAATGCAATACTCAGAAAGATAAACAGTCAAAGTCTACAGGATGAAAATACTAAGAGTAATTTTAATCTGGAACTTATCAAACAATTCAATGCATTCAGTGAGGTAAAGGAGACATATATAGATGACTCACGGCATTCTTACAGCAGAGCTATAATTACAGCAGCTAAAACAAGTGCTGGACTGCAAACAACAAATAGAAAAGCATGGATATCAGATAACACCTGGAAATACGTACATGAAAGACGGGCAGCCAAATTAGCCATGTTGAATGTAAAAACAGATCTTGAAAGAGATTTGGCAAAAGTAACATACAAAGAACTTGAAAATAAAGTAAAAAGTTCAGCTAGATGAGATACAAGAGAATACAAGGACAATATGGCGAAAGAAACGGAGAAGGCATCAAGAACAAGAGAAAGCAAAACTCTATATAACATACAAAAGAGGCTAACAAGTACTACTGCATCCAAAGAAAGACCAATCCTTAGCAAAACTGGCACACTTTTAACATCAAGTAAAGACAAAAAGCAAAGATGGGCCGAACACTTCCAAGAATTATTTAATCGATCACATGCAAAAGAACTGATACACCTTGGAAATGATTTACCATTCCCAAAACTAAATTTAAACCTAGATGAAATTACATTGCATGAAACTGAAACAGCCGTGAATCTAATGGCTAACAACAAAGCTGCAGTGAAGAAGAAATAACAGCCGAAATGTTAAAAGTTATTAACAGTGACAACATGAAACAACTACAGAGAATAGTCAATGGAGTTTGGAAAGAAGAAAAAGTCCCTTCTAAATGGAAAAAAGGAATCATTATTAAAACACCGACAAAAGGCAATCTTAGCGATTGCAACAATTAGAGAGGAGTAACCTTACTATCAGTTGTGTCAAAAGTATTTTTCAAAGTTATTCTGAATATAATTCAAGATATAGTGGATGATGCAATGAGAGAAGAACAGGCAGGATTTCGAAAACGAGAAGCTGTCTCGACCAGATCTTTACTCTAAGAATAATACTTGAAGAACATACTGAAAAGCATAGACCGTTAATCCTGAACTTCTTAGACTTTAAAAAGGCATTTGATAGCATACACAGAGAATTATTATGGAGGAATTTAAGGATATGTGGAATACTATCTCAGATTGTCAACGTCATTAGTGACCTCTACAATGGATATGTTTGTGCAGTCAACACAGAAGAAGGAATGAATTAATGGTTCCATACTGAAACAGGCATGAAACAAGGATGTACATTATCTCCCTTGCCTTTTGGAATTGCCTTAGACTTCATAATGAAAAATGTTGCAAAGCTAAAAGGGCATTGATTGGGTATGTGAGACTCAACTTGATTTTGATTTTGCAGATGACATAACTCTTATCAGCGACAATATGAATTCAATTCAAGTAAAAACAGATATCATGTCTTCAATGGGTAGTAAAATAGGACCTGAAGTTAACAAGGATAAAACAAAAATAATGAATGTTCTCTTTAACGACGAAGGGAAAATATACGTAGAAGAAACAGCTGCTGAAGAAGTAAACCATTTTGCATATCTGGGCATGCATCTTTCCCATAGCAACATATGCCTGTGAGACCTGGACACTTAACAAAACAGCTGAGAAACATATAAATGCCTTTGAATGTAAATGCTACAGAAGAGTTCTCCAAATATCGTGGACACAAAAAAGAACAAATATATCTATACTACAAGAGCTTAATATTGAAGAAGGCTGGCTAGTGAAGAGGATTAAAGAGAGAAAACTGAAATATTTTTGACACATTAAACGTCATGATAATTTAGAGAAGACCGTATTGGAAGGATACATAATGGGAAAAATAAAAAGAGGAAGACCAAAACGAAGATGGCTGCAAGACATCGTTGACGATCTGGAAATGGATGCAACAGCAGCAGGCCATCTTGCTCACAACCGAGACGCCTACAGGAGTGCTGTTTGGGAGGCAAATTTCCGCAAGGGACATGCAAATGAATGAATGAATGAATGGACAGATATATAGACCACAATGGTGACACCAGAAAAATAGTTAGAATTCGAATTGTCAAAGCGGCACTGATCTTCAGGAATCTTGAGAACATATGGCATTCAAAAGTTATAAGCACAAAAACCAGGTTAAGGTTATTCAAATGAAAATGTAATATCCACCCTCATTTATGCATGTGAAAACTGGAAAACAACTAAAGAAATACGATGCCTAAGGAAAATACTCGGTATAAATTGGAAAGAATTCAAGAATAACGCAGAGATCGTAGGGATAAGCAAACAACAACCTGTCTCATGGTTGATCAGAAAAAGAAGATGGACATATGTCGGTCATATGATGAAAAGAAACAATCAGAGAATCCCCAAACAAGCTTTCAATTGAACACAACAGGCCGAAGAAAAAGCGATCGACCACGTGAAACTCTATCTAGGAATTGTTAAGAGAAGCCAGTTCAGTGGATTAACATCCCTTGATGCGATTGAAAAACTCGCCGAAGACAGGAAATCTTGGCGAATTACCATGCGGGCCCCATGTGACGTTTAACGGCACGGGAAGGATGTATGATGTAAGATGTAATTTTAAATTGTCTGTGTCTGTCTGTGTGTCTGTCTCCATAGCATGTGTGATACTTGGATTATTTAAGCTGAATAAAGTGAGCGTTATATTAAATGGATATGATTCTTTAAGCTGCATAAAATGAGGAATATATTACCTAATAGCTAAGATTCTTTAAGTTGCAATAAGTGAATATTATGCTAATTAAGTGCTAGAATTCTTAAGCTGTATAAAGTGAGCATTATATTAATTAATGGCTAGTACTCTTTAAGCTGTATAAAGTGTCCATTATATTAAGTAATAGCTAGAATTCTTTAAGCTGTATAAAGTGACCATTATATTTATTAATAGCTAGAATTTTTAAAGCTGTATAAATTAAGCATTATATTAAGTAATAGCTAGAATTCTTTAAGCTGTATAAAGTGACCATTATATTTATTAATAGCTAGAATTCTTTAAGCTGTATAAAGTGAGCATTATATTAAGTAATAGCTAGAATTCTTTAAGGTGTATAAAATGAGCATTATATTAATAGCTAGAATTCTTTAAGGTGTATAAAGTGAGCATTATATTAAGTAATAGGTAGAATTCTTTAAGGTGTATAAAGTGAGCGTTATATTAATTAATAGCTATGATTCCACCTGTAAATACTAGGTAGACTATAGGCTTAAGTTCATTATGTCTGACAATAAACAATTAAATATTTTGACAATAAAAAAAGAAATATTTTGATATTAAAGAATTAAATATTTTGACCCAAAAAAACAATTAAATATTTTGACAATAAACAAAATATGATGTTACTATGCCCTGTCTCAGATGTTGTACTGATATTAGCCTCTGCTAGAGGGGCTGATAAAATGCAAGTTGAGGCTTTTTATTTTCTAGTCAGGTCCAGGCCAGGTCTCTGTTCAGAGCCAACAGATTCAGTTCTACAACTCTGCTCATTTTCTCCGTATAAAATATTTACAGTGGGCAGTGTCTGTGAGCCAGGCTGGAGCTACCACAGACTGACAGGCACTTGTATAAGAATCTTCCCTTCAGTTTATAAGAAGGACAACTGGGTTGTGATAAATAATGAATGTGGGAAATACAAAGGAGGACCCAACGAAGACACTGAAGGCCATCTGGTGCATATTTTCAACAAAGAAACTGACAAATATGTCAAAGGTAGGTATCTTTGTCTTGTATATCTCTGCTTTCGATCTTATCTGTCTGTATGTCAGTCTGTCTAACTCTTCTGTGTATATGCCTGTATCAGTTTAACATTCACCTTATTCACAATATGTTCTGTTGTTTTGAAACGTCACATTTCCGATGTGTTATATTAATTAACCGTAGTAAGTAAACTTGAAACACAGATACAATTCATCTCTCTTCTACTCAGTTTTTATTAGTTCATATCTAACAACAGAAAAGTTAGTTTTTTTTTAAATTTAACTAGCGAAATATGGCCTGCTCTGATTATATTTGTTGTCATGTTGATGCAGTTATCTAAACAAATATGTTTGTCACTGACATTAAAAGATAAAGTGAAAAATGTATCATCATCATCGCCATAAGCATTTGATGTCTTTTTGTTTCTAAATGCAAACATTTAATTAATGAGAAATCAGAGTTTTAACTCCTATGATGTACTAAGAAAACCTAAGAGTGCACTGTGCATGCTATAGACACGGACCTAAGAGAAAACCAAAAACAATATGTAAGATACGGACCTGAATTGAGGCGTAGAAAATGCCATATGCAGTAAAAATACAGCAAACTAGTCAGCGAAAATATCCAGTTATGCAGCTTCAAAATTATTCAACAGGAAGAAAAATAATTGAAAGGTGCAGGAAGTTTAGTAGGAGGACAAAAATATTGCCACAGTAATCAGAAATAGTCAAGTTTTTCTCAGGAGTAGATGTTATAAAAACAGTCCATATTTTAAAATACTGTTTTTTTTCTGTGAAACAAAGTAGAGAAAACTGCAAGAAAAGGAGAAAAGATTTCATGTGATTCATGGTATAACTGTGATGAGTTATAAAACAGCTGAATGTAAACAGCTGAAGTTGTTGTTCTCAGCACAATATCTCAGCTGTAAAACTGCCAGGACCGATGAGCTGGTTTCTAAAGAGGAAGCGAAAGAACAAAGATGATTGTCAGAAACATTCTAAAAACATCGACAGTAACAACAGTCTAAGAATATCACATTTTAAATGAGACTACTCTTTGTATACTGGGGGTGGTTCCCTCAAAAGACCAAGGGGGGTAAATTTCATAAGTTGGAATGGGATGATTATCACATTTTAAAGAATGACAAAGGCATAATCTGATTTATAGTATCATATATTATATGTTAATTTGAAGAAGAAAAAATGTATTTTGTTTTTCTAATAAAATATTTTACATTTTTTTAGTATACAACAAAAAAAGAGCTAAGAACTGAGAAGAAAGAATGGAAAATGAAGGAACTGAATTAATTATTTGTCACTTACCCATCAAGTTAATCCATTGTAATTGGTCATATAATTCCATAATGAATAAAAATGTACACAAACACCTTTTCTTCACATATCCTCCAAAATGTATATGAAAATATACACATGTTATGCATTCACAGCAAACTAAAAACACCAAGTGGGTAGGTAATATTTACATGAAAACAAGTGGGCGGTCGTTGACTAATATTTACCAGAAAATAGGCTATTGTGTTTTTTTTTAAATTTGAAGCATTCTACAACATTTACTTTTTTTAAATTACACAATCTTCAGCATTACTTATTGTGATATTACAGCTAGTACAATCAAAAAGCTGAGAAGTAGTATCACCAGCTACCCTTCTAGCACATTTTGCTGCTGAACAAAAAAAAAAAAACATCCTAATCCTTTGAATCAGCACCACGTGGGTCCGAAAATTCACAATTTCTACTACTGTATTCTCTACACCACAGTCTAGACATTTTTAAATTAAATTCTGAGCTTGTAATGCAGAAATACGCTGCTCTGGACGAAAGAAACTAGCACTGGAAGCCATATTAATAAACAAGAACCTAGCAACGGTAAAAAAAAACGCGTTAGAATAACACAAAGCCGCTCTATTTTCAGCTCAAACACGCGCCTCGTGTGGACAAATTGGTACCGGAAGGAAGACCAACTGCTGTTTTATGTATACTTTGATTATTTTCAAAATTAGAGAGCTACAAACCATCATCTCACTGCTCGAAGATTGGGCTACTGAGTGGGGAATAAACCACGCAGGACGCGTCTCAAAGTAGCGAAAGACTGCCTCTTATGGTGGTCCCAGAAGTTGTGTGGTTATTTCGATTTTTCTGTTCTAGAGTTACCTTTCTGTGACGGTTTTGACTCTCTCTTTATTGTTAGGTCACACTTCAAATTTTACAAATGTTCAAGAGAGGTAGCAACATTTACCTTAATTATTCTCATAACTGATATTGTTAGACATCATTTAACGTTTGTTGTTGTCCCATTTTTTTGTTAAAATCCAGATCTGCTAGGAAGGACTGGAGTCTACTCTGCACTGATTGGATTAAATGACAGGCTGACTAATGGAATCTATCACTGGAGTAACATGGAATTGGTAAAGATCATTCTTGTTCTTGCTACTAGTGATCAGTCGTAACTAGAACATAAACCTTTAAAACAAATCTAGACACTAAAACAAATCTAGACACTAAAACAAGTCCACACACATAAATGACACAATTCCACTACCACCATCATATCATCCACTTCTGTTCTTTCGTTGCAATCTTGTATTATATACATAATATTTTGGGAAAATAACTGCAGTAACACAAACGTCAACCATAAAACTGTCCATGAAACTTATTTCACTTCACCATTTACAGCGGGCATATGTAACCTTTTTTTCTATTTTCATGCGGGTCACACACTTTGAAGTTTGCTAAATTGATAACATTCGTAATCACAAAACACACATAGTTAAATGTGATGCGGTTGAATTATACTATATAATTAAGTTATCAGGCTATGCTCTTATAAGAGATGAATCATATTTTGCCACGTGGACAGTTCAAGGACTAAACTTGTTATTCTAGGCCACGGTTGTTGATATTACATCACGCGATGACCAGTCGGCTTTTGTTCTAAGAATGAAAACTCTTTATGTTCATAAAACAACAGTTTCTCGACTGTTTAAGGAATCGAAAATGGGCGCATAGTATATAAAGCTTAAACAAACTAAGATACTTCAGTCTTGGGTCGAATTCTGAACTGAATTGAGCGATTGGGTTCAGTGTTGATAATGTTCATGGAACAGTGTTGAAGTTTTCGTGAAGTCAAAACTTATGTAAGTAGAAACTTGTGATTTGTTGGTGAGCAAGATATTGTGTTAAAAGATATATGATCTCACTGATCCATTGACTCACGTGAGTAGATGTTGTAGCGTTTGTATGGGTTGTAGTTTATGTTTGTTGCTGCAGAATTATTGAGTGTATATTATTTTTGCTGTATATGTAATCTGCAGCCTAATGAGGCTAGAGTACATTTAGTACATGTATAGTCGAGAGAATATGTAAATTTTGTACATATGAAGTGAATAAGACATAAAATCAAACGTGCACAAACGGAGAGATGTCGAGACTGACTATTGGATGCCTAATACATTTAGTACAAACATAATACTAATACTAATTTTATATATATATATATATATATATATATATATATATATATATATATATACCTGATGTGGCTAAAGAGTGCTGAACTAAACATGACAAAAGAATGAGATAACCAGCCATACAAAACAGGGTGTGAACCTAGTACAATGTGAGTACTCAGTGGATAACCGGACATATAAAAAAATAAGTGTACCAGAGTAGGTGTAGAGATGTTAAACAAAAGTTGCAACGTTGAACTTGTATAATATTACTGATATGAATCATCTGGTTTAATTGTATTGTGTTAGATTAGTACATACTAAACATGATTGCATTTGTGTGTATAATTTTGCTTAGTGGAATTACGTGTGTTACTAAGGAGAGAATAGGAGAGGGGGATGGTAGGTGATAACAAATCCCGGGTTAACTGAAAGTATGGGATGGGAATTGGAGTAAGAGAAGAGGAGAAGTATTAATTATAAAGGAGTAGAATTCATTATTGGAAGGGTCTAAGATAAGAGATATTATTGTACTACAGGAAGGGAACTAAACAGTCACTCTGGCAGAGCCCTCGTACCAGAGAAGAGGATAAACTAGCCGCCCGATACCGCCCCACTCGCAGCACCATTCAGACTCTCAGCCGAGAACACTTTGGACTTGGTTGTCATTCACTTACATTCCGGTGTAAATGCCGCCATAGTCACGTTGAAAACAAATATGACTGTAATAGTCTGCATGTTTTCAGCAATATTTCCACATCATGGCATTATATATTACCCTCTGAAAAGTTGGCTGGCAGGCGAAGAACTCACCTTCCCTCATCTTGGCGTATTCTACTACCTTAACCGGAAAATGAGGAGCAGAAATTGAAGAACGATGTAGCTGTAAAGAGATTGTTGGAGCTAGGACAAATTCAAGGTGATGCATGACATCCCAACTGTGTGGCAGAAAACGCATCATAAACAACCAACATTTGACATGAACAGCAAACATAATCTTGGATGGATGCTGCTGCATGCGGCCGGAGCACATTGAGGTTGTCTCAAAAGCAGTGAAGACAGAGTCTGAATTGTGAACTTTGAAGAGACAGTTTCAGAAAGATAAGTATCAGTTATATAGGCTTTACCTTACTACACTATATTATTAACCAACAGGGAAAAATTACAGAATGGGTTTATTGTACCACAGTCCATTAAGATAACACAGAAGCCACTACTGGGTAGAATAATTATATGAAAAGAGTGAGAGAGGAGAAAGAGAGAAATTAAAATAACATAATATTAAATAAATCCATACCCTTGCACATTCAGTATATAGTACTACCACTGATCGAATCTCGACCACCAATATTAGAAAGTATTAAAATATTTAAAAGATAACTAACCACTTCCATTTAAGAAAAAAAATGAAATAATCTCTGTTAAACGTAAAAGGATAATCGTAGACCAAAAGAGACATGGAGAAGAACAACAGAAAGGATGTTGAGCAATAGAGGGCTCACCTGGGCAAGAGCAGAAAAAAAGGCGAAGGACAGGCATTTGTGGAAAACCCTTGCGGAAGCCCCATGTGCCCTGGGCACTTAAGGTTCAGAGAGAGAGAGAGAGAGAGAGAGAGAGAGAGAGAGAGAGAAAGAAACGTAAAAGGTAAATAAAAGTAAAACACACACAAATAGGGATAATATACATTCTTCTTATTTTTTTTTTTACACTGTTGTAATTCTACAATGTAAAATCGACACTTTCAACGTTTCCAGGAAATTCTAAGGTTTTTAAAGAAACTGTCTAAATTGTTTGTTGGCTACATCTGGCCCGCGGGACGGATAATAATAAAAGTAATAAAAATAAAATAATATAAAACAATAAACAGATAATAATAGAAGTAATAAAAATAAAATAATATAAAACAATATAAAAATAATGAAATTTGGGCTCTAAGAGAAACGAGGAAGATAAACATAAAAAGAGAACTGACAGATTGTACTTTCTCGAGAGTTAATGGTGCATTTAGTGTTAGAAGACGGTTTTCAAGCAGGCAGATGTTCGGTGTCAGTGGAGGTAGAAAGTAGCGCTTTACTGAGTAGACACTCTCACGCTAAATATACTAAAGCAAATGTTTTCACTCTGTCCATGAAGGGTTTATCTCCCCCACCCCCCCCCCCCCCCAGCTTTTTCTTTCCGCACAATTTCTCCATAACCGCCCGCGCCTTTCAAGTGTCCAACTTGTCCAGTTTCAGCACACCTTGCGAGTGGACCTTCTCAGTCGCCGGTCGAACCTGCTCATTACCACGCCTTCATGCACGCCCTGGGGAGTAGGTCCATGTGAGGCCTACAACTTGGGGGTGTGCGGGAAGGTTGCTCCATTCCCTTCGATGTATGTCTTGTCGATATTAGAGAAGTTGTAGAACAACGACTTTGTCGATCTCAGAGAGGTTGTAGAACAATGACTTTGTTGAAATGTATAAACTAGGACAAAAGGAAGAACAGCTTTATTACTTAACGAGTACAGTTGTGACGTTTCGACGTGAACCTTAATCATATAAAAACATAAAGGGCGAAGAAATAGAGAGAGAACATAAAGTATAAATTCACGTAAATGCTATGTAAGAAATATGAATGGAAAAAAATAATAAAGTAAAATAAAATGAATAGAACACTTAGCTGTGACTTGTAAGAAGCTGTGGCTTGTAAGAGGATGTGTTCAGAAATGCGTATGGTGGAGTGTAGAGAATGTTTAAATGGAGACCTGTGATGTGTGATAGTTGAGTCGTAAATAAGGATTAGGGGAGCAAGATTGGTGGACCATGGAAAGGCGAGAGATACAATGGTAATCTAGCCGGGAGAAGGTGAAATAGGTGATTATAGTAGGGGTAGAAGGGTTGTAATTTGATGCTATGAGGAAGTTCTGAACTATACGTAAATAATGAGAAAGTAGTGGAACTCAGTCCAGAAGGATTATGATAGTGGAAGAGGGGAATGTTAGGTAGAGCTGAATAGCGAGTTCAAACTGTGTGGATCCAGTATTCCTGAATGTAGCGGTTCTCAAGTTCAAGGCGGCTTCTGTCATCAGCGTGACATTGTTTGATGGCTGTTACCAGAAAATCAGATTTGCCTCTGTGGTTGGGGCCATTAAAATGATCAGCTACCGGTTTCGAAGCATGCTGGGTGATATCGTACAGATGTTTCTACATGAGGTCACCTAATCTGAGACCAGTTTCACCAGTATATGTTATTATGTATCTTTTGTATACAATAACATATATCAAATTACAGGACTCGCATGTGAATCCCTCATGGAGAGTGAGGATAGTTTTGAACAAGGTGATCTTTTTCGTTTCCCAGACTACAGGGCAAGTAACACAACAAGGGCGGTTACGTTTTCTGGCTCGAAAATATGTAAGATTCCGCTTCAGGTGACTGTGGACGAGAATGTCATTAAGATTCGGTTCACGTTTGTATGCTAATAGGGGTGGATCAGAGAAAATGTCCCGAATGTCTTTGTCAAGTTGGATTAGTAACAGATGGCGATCAAGAATTTTCTTAACTATCTGACCATTCATTCATTCATTTGCATGTCCCTTGCGGAACATTGCCTCCTAAACAGCACTCCAGTAGGCCTCTCGGTTGTGAGCAAGATGGCCTGCTGCTGCTACGTCCACTTGCAGATCGTCAACAATTTCTTGCAGCCATCTTCGTTTTGGTCTTCCTCTTTTTATTTTTCCCATTATGTATCCTTCCAATATAGTCTTCTCTAAATTATCATGACGTTTAATGTGTCCAACATATGTAAGTTTTCTCTCTTTAACCCTCTTTACTAGCCAGCCATCTTCAATATTAAGCTCTTGTAGTATAGATATATTTGTTCTTTTTTGTGTCCACGATATTTGGAGAACTCTTCTGTAGCATTTACATTCAAAGGCATTTATGTGTTTCTCAGCTGTTTTGTTAAGTGTCCACGTCTCACCATGGGTGTGAAAAGGAAGTACTTGTTTAACTCTGTCGGATGGGGTAACAGGTTTTTTTTTTCCTGAATGCCTCTCCGCGGCTATTTTTGGATACGGTTAAAAGTTTTCCGAAGAAATTTTCTGGATAGTGGCTATGACGGAAAAATTGTAATAATTTTTTTGATTGATCCATAAAGTTCAAGTTATCCTGACATTTTCTGCGAAGACGAAGGAGTTGGGAGTATGGGATGGAGTTTCAGTTTGTTTCAGGATGAGAGGATGAGAAAAGTAAATAAGTGTGGTTGTCTGTGGTTTGTAAAATTCAGAGTTGACCAGACTGTCTGTGCCAATAGATATTTTGATGTCTAAAAATGTTGACAAAACTATCATAAATTTAACAAGTGAATTTGATGTTCTTATTTAAGCGAGTTGGCGAATTCAATAAAATTGTTTAGCTCGG